>PVHX01008723.1:0-12016 GCA_004024805.1 Geosciurus inauris
GCATGATCTCACTTGCATGTAGAATCTAAAACAATCAAGCTCCTAAAGACAGCTGAGTGGTGGTTACAGAAGATACAGGGAGAGAGGGAATGGAGAGATGAGAGTCATAGGATAAAAAATCTCAAACAGGAAGAATAAGCTTTTTATTGTTTTTATATCTATTGCACGTCAGAGTGAAGGTATTTAATGAGTGTTTTGTACATGTCAAAATTGCTCAGAGTAAATTTCAAATGTTCTCACCATAAAAATAATAAGCATTTGAGCAAATAATAGAATAATTTAGAAGTTGTCAACTTACAATAAGTTAAACAAAATATTTATAACATTTATAAAATATAATAAGCAACTGCCAGATTTTTTAAAAATCCTTTATATGTGTAAAAAAAAAGAGAGGAAGGTCAGGTGTATTACTTTAAAGAGACAAGATATGCTTAAAGGGACCAAAATATCAACAGAGATGCAGAAATTAGACAACAATGTGCAATAGTCCTAAAACTGAATAACAGAACATGGTGGTGCCCCTATAATATCACCCCTCCCCATATCCTGACACCTCAAAACAAGCTTCTTTCACAAACAGAGCAAAGTTCCTCATGCAACCTTGAATTTGAAAATGGCTGCAAAATAGAGGTATTTTGTCAAATAATATGTTTTGATAAACTCTGGTTAAATAACTGCTCTTTATATTTGTCCCTGTTTTAAAAAGCAATACAATCTTCCAATTCTGGTCAGGATAGGATAACAGAGACCAGATTGACCCTCCTGCCTGAAACAATCATGAGCATGAGACAAAATACTTGAACATGGTTTTAAAGACACTGGACATTCTACAAAAGATGATGATTCTTAAAAGACAGGAAACAAATGAGTCTCACAGTTGACTGGCTGACTGCTGTGAGAGCATTTTCAGGCCACAATGAAGGAAGAGGAAACTGAGCAAAACCCAGCCATCTCCCTGAGTTTAGGAAATGGAACTAAGAGTCAAGGAACTAAGGAGCTAGAACTGGCAGCACAGAGAAGAGAAAGCACCCTGGAGAGAGACCTCAGGAATCTGCAGAGGATTCACCTCAAGGATTCAGCAGATTCATGATCAATCAGCACATGCCCTTGAAGAACAATCCATTTCCAGAGAAGAAACCACAAGACTCAATTAGAGGAATATGAGCCAAGATTCGCAGGGCCAGGAACAGTGCCTGTGCCCAGTGGCCAGGATGGGAAATTTCATAACTCATGGGCATTGGGTAGAGTACTCAGATGGGACCTGACTCAGTGGTGAGGGAAATTACGATAGCCTATATGTTGCTGTGGTCCTGCAAGACCTAGGATTTGGGCAAATCATATTAGTGAATTATTATATCAAAGTATATGCACATTTTACATTTTGATATGCCACTCTCTTTGACCTGTAATACATCTATCAATTTATGCCGCCCACTTCATTCTCAGAAGTTGCCCTCAAGGGAATCTATTTATTAATTTGTCAATATGATGGGTAACTATTTTTCCTAATGGCTTAACACCCCTTTCCCAATAATCTGACCTGACTACTCCCATGAATTGTTGACTATTCTGTACCCTATTGACAGTCAATAGACAACTGAGTCTTAAATGCAGTTCAGTCTAGTAAACATGATCCAAACCTCACTCAACAATGAATATATGTTAGAACCCTTTTTCAGAAACTGGTCATCCTTTCCTAACAGGGAAAACTCAGATTCTAATTTTCTGCTAGGCAGTGTAATCCCAGCAATTTTGAAGTCTGAGTCAGGAGAATTGTAAGTTCAAGGCCAGATCGGGCAATTTAGTGAGACCCTGCTTAAACATTAAAAATAAAAAGGGCTGAGGATGTAACTCAGTGGTAGAACACTCCTGAGTTCAATCCTTAGTACCACAAAAATAAATAAGATTCCAAGCGCCAATACATTCTTATTTTTTAAAAAGAAGACAATGCAATAAAAGCTCATCTTACTGATTTAACAAGTCTTTGCCAATGGGCTCAGAATAAAATAATGACTCGAGAGCCCATTTTTCAGAGGCCAACAGACTTGAGGTCAAGTATCTTCTGTTAGATATTAACTAGGTGACTCTGAGCAAGACAATGAATCTAACTTTATTTCTTTGTATTAAAAAGGAGAAAATGAATACCTAAAGTGCTGTTGGGAAGAACAAGATAATGAGTGGAAGTAGGACACAAGAAGACCCCTGAGATAATTAGAATATTTCATGTGAAGGAGTAATTAATTAAAATAAGAAAAAAGAATTCTGTCTTTTTGATCAAACTCATATTTTTTTATTTGAAAAGTTAGCAAAAATGTGATTAAAGGAAAAGAAGAGTGTCTGATTCAATGGGATGATTATTTGGGTTTATCATTATTCTATAATATTTAATAGCTCTTTCCTTTCTAATAGCTTGTTTCTATTGTCCTTTTCCCTCCTTCTGTTGTTCTTATATTATGGTTGAATGTCCACCAAAGGCCATGTATTAAAGACTTGGTTCCCAGCCCTCTGGTACTATTGGGAGGTGGTAGAACCTTTTGGAAGAAGGGTCTACCGAAAAGAAGTTAGGTCATGGGGGATGTGCCCTTGCAAGAACTGAGACCTTGGCCCCTTCCTCTATCACCTCATGGTGGCCAGGACCCCTTCACCATGTGCTTCTACCATGATATACGTCCTTTCCACAGGCACAAAAAATGGAGTCAAGCATTCATGGACTAAAACCTATGAAACCATGAGCCAAAATAAACCTTTCCTCCTTTAAAATTAGTCATTTATTTTGTAAATAAAATAAATACAAAATATTTTGTATTTTGTCACAGCAAGAGAGAGGTGAGTAACACACCTTAATTGGGCTTTTCCAATAGCTACATGAAATCCATTTTATTAAAGTACTAAGTAGCATCCTGTTTTGTGTGCCTCATTAAGAAACCAAAAAATTAAAACTGCTTGAAGCATGTGAAATTTTGACAGTTCTTCTATAAAAAGTAATTTCTTTTTTTAAGGCATAAAGAAATTAGGCCAAGGCAACAGAAAATATAAAGTAACAGATAAAAATTGTCACAAAAGGAAAAAGAAGGCAGAAAATCACTAGAGGAATCTGTAAGAATACCCATTAGAGCTTAATCAGGGAGGCAAGACTTAAATTATGATAGAATAAGAGATTCACTTAAAAAATTTAAACATAAAGGCTGCTAGAGAAGCAACAGAAAGAAAATTCCAGAAGGGATTTCAGAGAATCAGAAAAAAGTCACTAACCAGCCACCAGAGGAGAGAGTGGATGAGAAAGTCTACACAAGGCTCCTACATGGAGTCTGAAACTGCTATAGACCTGCTAAGCCAGAGGTAGGAGATAAATCTGGTTACAAAGCTGAAGAAATGAGGAAAAACCAGAAGTTGTGAAGAACAACAGGAACTTACAGATTGAAACCCATGAGAGCAAACAGAAATATGCTCCTGTTCTCACTGTAATTCCTGTGACCTGAGAGGAATATGGCAACCTTCAGCATGGGGTGGAACATGAACCTGGCCCAGGACCTGGAGAAGAAAAGGGTGGAGATCCAGCAAGTTCTGATGCAGTTGCAGATAGAGATGCAGATAGAGCTTCCTTCCCCACCCCAAAGTGGTAAGTCCACAGGCAATGGCCATATGCAGGAGCTCTACATTAGTGCTTCTCAAACATTAATATATGTAAGAATCACTTAAGAATTGTCCTGAAAAGCAAATTCTACTTCAGAAGGTCATGGATGGAGCCATGGCATCTTTACTCAAGAAAATATAACCCTTATAGATGAAAACTCCAGTTTTTACATTGTTTTCTTGGCTCCCCAGAGGTACCTAATAAGCCATGGATTGGTAAGGAAGGGAAGACAATGGGCAGGTTTGGCCTTTGCAGCCTCCTGGCTGTTCCACTTTTATCTGTCTTAACATATTGGATTTCATGTAACATTTTATTTTCAGGAAAATATAGATTAATTCTCTGGTTTAACAGCAACACAGCTTGGAAATCATTTGAATTTGAATTATGATGAGCTTACTTGCAAAATTATTTGGATATTGTTTTTGAAGAAAGGAAAATAAATGTTCCAATCAGTTTTATCTGAACTACACTATAAAAAATAATTGTGAACTGACACATTGAGAACATGATTGTTTGTAATTTTATTAGTGATCTTTGCCCAGTCAGTAAATACCAAATTCTCCTCAGCTTATTTTTAATGGATAAACTGAATTCCCATTGTCATCTTGGGCTAATCACTAACTTTCTTTGGGATTTTATTTCTGTAACTATATTCAATTCAACTCAACAAATACTAAAGATGTTAAGGACATAATGCCTTAGGATACAAGAAGATTAAGTCACACCTTCTACTGTCAAAGAGATCTGCCTTCTATTATGCAGAAAAAAATAACTTAGCGTAAAGCAGTGATCAGAAAGCCATTAAAAGTACAAACATGCAGGAGCTCAAGGGAAAAAAAAACTGTATCCACTTGGATGTGAGGAAGAGAACTTCATAAAAGAATTGGTAATGGAACTGAATCTTCAGAGAAGGATAGGATTTATTCCAACATTAATGCAAAGGAAAAACATTTCTTTTGTGGATACATGCTGAGCAATGGAATGGAACCCAGAAGAAGAGATAAAGGAGACAAGATTCTGAGACCAGATTCAGATAGGGGAACAGAGTCACCATAAATGTTATGGAATAAATGTGGGGAAGTGAAGATCCAGAGGGGAAGTTGGAGGATCAGAGAATACACCTGCCAGTCCATCTGAAAACCCCCATCCAATGGAGCAAGTGGAACTGGAATTGGGAACTTCTAGGGAGGTCTGGAGGAAGCCGCTTCCTATGTGTAGCCAGTAAATCTGGAAGTTCACTGCCAATCATCTGGAGGCTGACCAACGGCTGATTCTGGTCATCAAGTAAGCAGTTGAGAGGAGCTGGATCCAAAGCGGAGGAGGCCAAAAATGAGTGAGAACCAGCTAAGCACTTCTACATCAGTCCATCATTTTATCTAAGACCATATTCTTAGAATAATGGATACCACTTCACTCCTGCCTCCCTGCTCTCATGGGAGTTCTTGAGTCACACAGGGCAGCTTACCCTGAGATATAATCCCTACCTAATTGAATTGACATATATAAATCATCACACAAGTTGTTTGGTTTAAACAGAGACTATGTTTGAGATCAATCTGATCAAAGATATAAGGGAACATGGTAATGACCATGATTTCTGTGGTGTGAAGTTTATTCTTTGGGGTTTTTTTCCATATTTTTATTGGTACATTATAGTTGTACATATTATGGAATTTGTTGTTACATATTTTTACATACACAAAATAGAACAATATAACTTGGCCAATATCACTCTCTAGCACTTCCCCTCTCCCTCTCTGCCTCCCACCAGTTGGTCCCTTTCCTCTACTGATCTCCCTTTGATTTTTAGGAGTTCTACCCTTACCTTTGTTTTCCTTTTTCCTCTTTAGTTTCCCCATACTAGAGAAAACATATGACCCTTAAAATTGGAGTTTGACTTATTTTACTTAACATGATTCCCACAAATGCCATAATTTCATTTTTCTTTATGGCTGAATAAAACTAAATTGTATACAATACCACATTTTCCTGATCCATTCATCCGTTGATGGACACCTAGGCTGGTTCCATAGTTTGGCTATAGTGAATCATGCTGCTATAAACATGGGTATGCATGTATCACTATAGTAAGATGACTAATTCTTCAGGATAAATACTGAGAAGTGGTGTAGCAGCATCATATGGTGGTCATGCATAGTCTTTTGAGGAGCCTACATACTGATCTTCATAGTGGTTGTATTAAGTTACAGTCCCACCAATGGTGTATAAGTGCCCTTTTCTCCACATGCTCTCCAGCATATATTATTATTTTGTATTCCATATGACTGCCATTCTGACTAATGTGAGATGAAAACTCAGTGTAGTTTTGATTTGCATTTCCCTAAATTGCTAAAAATGTTGAACATTTTTTATGTTTGTTGGCCATTTGTATTTCTTCTTTTGAGGCATGTTTATTTAACTCATTTGCCCTTTTATTAATAAACTTTAAGTTTTTTGAGCTCTTTATATATTCTAGATATTAATCCTCTGTCAAGAGAGTAGCTATCAAATATTTTCTCCCATTTTGTGTGTTTTCTCTTCACATTCCTAAATGTTTCCTTTGCTTTGCAGAAGCTTTTTAATTTGATGCTGTCCCATGAATTAACTCTTAGCATTCTTTTCTTTCTTAAAAAATTAGCCTTTATTTTTACAGCAGTTTTAGGCTCACAGCAAACTTGAGGGCAAGGTATAGAGATTTTCCATATATCCCCTGTCTCTTGACATTATTTTCTGAGCTTTAGGGGTCCTATTGAGAAAGTCATTACCTATGCCTAAAAGCTGGAGTGTTGATCCTATGTTCTCACCTAGGAGTTGCACTGTTTCTGGTCTGATTCTGAGGTCACTGATACATTTTTAGTTGATTTTCGTTCAGGGTGAGAGATAAGGGTCTAGTTTCATTCTTCTACAGATGGATAGCCAGTTTTCCCAGCACCGCTTGTTAAAAAGGCTATCTTCTCTCCAATATGTTTTTGGCACATTTGTCAAAGATCAGAAGACTATTTCTGTGTGGGTTTCTTTCTGTGTCTTCTACTCTATACCATTGGTCTATGTGTCTGTTTTTATCCCAGTACTATGCAGTTTTTGTTACTACAACTCTGTAGTATAATCTGAAGTCAAGTATTGTGATGCCTCCAGCATTGCTTTTTCAGTTTAAAATTGCTTTGCCTATTCTGGGCCTTTGATCTTTCCAAATGAATTTTAGGACTATTTTTTCTAGTTCTGTGAAAAAATATCATTGGTATTTTGAAGCAGATCATAACAAATCTGTAACTTGCTTTTGGCAGTATGGCCATTTTAACAATATTAATTCTGCCTATCCATGAACAAGGGAGGTCTTTCCATCTTTTGAGATCTTCTTCAATCTCTTTTTTCAATAATCTATGGAATATTCAATATTTTATTTAATATTCTATATATTTTTAATTGTAGAGGTCTTTCATCTCCTTGGTTAGGTTTATTTCTGGGAAATTATTTTTTTAAGCTATTATGAATGGAATTGTTTTCCTGATTTCTTTCTCAGCAGACTTGTTGTTGGTATATCGTTGATTTTTCTATGTTGATTTTGGAACCTGCCACTTTGCCAGACCAGATTTGTTTATTAGCTCTAGAAGTCTTTTGTTGGAATATTTTGGATATTCTAGGTATAAAAGTATATCATCTGTAAACAGTGATAATTTCACTTCTTTTCCTATTTTTATCCCCTATATTTCCTTATTTTGTCTAATTTTTCTTGCTAGAATTTCTAGCATGAAATTAAATAGGAGTGATGAGAGTGACCATCTTTGCCTTGTCCCATTTTTTTAAAGAAAATGCTTTCAGATTTTCCCCATTTAATATGAGATTGCCTTTGGGGTTTACATATACAACCCGTATGATGTTGAGGTAGTTTTTTTTTCTATCCCTAGTTTCTTCAGTGTTTTTAATATGAATGGATGTTGACTTTTGTTAAAGGCCTTCTCTGCATCTATTGAGATTATTAAATGATTTTTGTCCTTAATTCTGTTAATGAGATTAATCACTTTATTGATTTGTGTATATTAAACCATCCTTGCATCTCTGGAATAAAACCAACTTGGGCATGGTGTACAATCTTCTTAATGTGTTATTGAACATGATTTTCTAATATGTTATTAAATATTTTTGCATTTAAGTTCATTACAGATATTGGACTTATGTGTCCTTATCTAGTATTGGTATGAGTGTGATACTGGCTTGGAAGTGTTCTATTCCTTTCTATTTCATGCAATGATTTGTGCAGTATTGGCATTAGTTCTTCCTTAAAGGTTTAGTAGAATACAGTTGAGAATTCAGCAGGTCCTGGAATTTTCTTTGTTGGAAGGCTTTTTATTATTGTTTGTATCTCATTACAAGTGATTGGTCTGTTTAGGTTTTCTCTGTCCCCTTGATTAGTTCTGGCAGGTTGTATTTGTCTAGAAATATATCTATTTCTTCTAGGTTTTCCAATTTATTGGAATATAAATATTCAAAATAGTCCCTAATGATCCACTAGATTTCTGAGATGTCTGTGGTCATTTCTACTTTTTCACCTCTAATTGTATTAATTCAGTTTTCCTCTCTTTTTCTTGTCAGTTTGTCTAAGAGTTTATCAGTCTTATTTTCCTTTCAAAGAACCAACTCTGTTTCATCAATCCTTTGTATTTTTTTTAAGTCTGAGTTCATTGATTTCCACTCTGATCTTAATTATTTCCTTCCTTCTACTAGTTTTGGGAATTGGTTTGTTCTTCTTTTTTAAGGTTCTTAATATGTATCATTGGGTTGTTTATTTGGGATCTTTCTAACATTCTTATGTAGGCATTCACAGCTATAAACTTTCCTCTTAGACCTACCTTCATGAAGTCCCAGAGATTCTGCGACATGTATCACTATTCTTATTTGACTCTAAGAATTTCTTTAAAAATTTCTCTGTTGATTTCTTCTTTCACCTATTCATCATTCAAAAGGGTATTGTTCAATCTCCATGTGTTTACATAGTTTCTGTAGGGTTTGGGAGTTGATTTCTAATTTCATTCCATCGTGATCTGATAAGATGCCAGGAATTATTTCAATTTTTTGTATTTGTTAAGAGTTGCTTTGTGGCCTAAAATATGGTTTAATTTTTTAAGGTACCATGAACTGCTGATAAGAAAGTGTATTCAGCTGTTGTGGAATGAAACATTCTATAGATGTCTGTTTGGTCCATTTTATTTATAATATTTTTCAGATCTAAAGCATCTTTACTGAGTTTATGCCTGGATGACCTATCTAATGGTAGGAAAGAGGAGTGTTGAAATCACCTAGTACTATTGTACTGGAGTCTACCTGAGCCTTCAATTTGAGTAGTGTCTCTTTTAGGTAAACATTGCACTATATTTGAAGCATAAATATTTATTATTGTTATATCTTCTTGTTGGAGTTTCCCTTTACCAGTATGAACTGAACTTCTTTGTCTCTTCTGATTAATTTTAGTGTGAGATAATGCTTTGTCAGATATGAGAGTAGCTACTTCTGCTTGTTTTCATACTCCATTTGCACAGTATATCAATTTCTATTCTTTCACTTTCAGCCTGTGTCTGTCTTTGCCCGTAAGGTGTATCTGTTGCAAACCATGTAGCTGGGTCTATTTTTTGATCCATTCTATCAGCCTATATTTTTTAATTGAGGAGTTGAGACCATTTACATTTGATGTTACTTTAGAGAGAGAGTTATTCATTCCTGCCATTTTGATTTATTATCATGTTTAATTTGGTCCTGTTTCTCATTTTCTCAGCTACTCTTCAAATAAGATTTGTTCTTCTGTGAGCTCTGAGGTTTGTTTTTTATTTCTTCTGTGTGCAGTATTTTTTTAAAATAAGTTCTATAGTGCTTGTTTAGTAGTCACAAATTCTTTTAGTTTCTGCTTATCTTGGAAGGGTTTTATTTCATCTTCAATTTTTTAACGATAGCTTTGCTGGATATACCAGTCTGGTTGACAGTTATTTTCTTTCAGGACTTGAGGCACATTGTTCCAAGCCCTCTTGGCTTGTAAAGTTTGTGCTGAGAAATTAGAAGTGATTCTCATTGGCTTGCCTCTAAATGTGACTTGACTTTTTTCCTCTTAAGTCTTTTAAAATTCTATCCTTTTGTGTGGTAAGCATTGTAATTATAATGTATCATAGAAAGTTCTTTTTTGGTCTTGTCTATTTGGGGTTATGAATGTGTCCTGTATTTGAATATTTATCTCATTCTGAAGGTTGGGACATTTTTCTTTTACTCCCTTGAAGAGTTTATCCCATCCTTTAGTCCATGTCTCACAGCCCTCCTCAATTCTAATAAATTCAAATTCTTAAATTTGGTCTTTTCATGTTTTCATGTTGTCCCAGAGTTCTTGTATATTCTGATCATGGTTACTTCTATTTTTTTTCTGAATGTTCAAGGCTGACCACTTTGTCTTCTAGACCTGAGATTCTGTCTTCAGCATGGTCTGTTGTATTAGAGAAATTTTCAGCTGAATATTTTATTTGATTTATTGTGTCTTTCATTTCCAAGGGTTTTGTTTGGTTCTTTTTTAATATTTCTATCTTCTTATTGAAATTCTCATTCACATTCTATATTCACATTTAATATTCTATATTGGCTTCCTTAATTCATTCAGTTGTTTTTCTGTGTTCTCTTGGAATTTATTGATCATTTTTATAATGGTTCTTTTGAATTCTTTATCTGATATTTCATCCACTTCAATGTTGGAGGTTCATTTGCTGGTAAATTGTGAATTTTAGGAGGTGTTGTGTTAGCCTGTTTTTTCATATTTCTTGTATTCATGTGTTGGGTTTTATGCATCTGTTGGAAGGGATTTCTCTTCCACTCTTATGTGTGAACCTTTTATGAGGCAGTCTTCATTTTCCAGTGTCCAAAAGTGATCTGATTTGAGACCCCTTCATAGGTGTGGTATCCAGAGCCTTTGTGTTATTTCTTTTGGTTCTTGCTATAGTAATGGATGTCTGTAGTGGGACACAGGAGTCCACTCCTAGCCATTTCTACTTGGGGCCTGGTCATTAGTTTTGGGGTTTTGTCCCTTCTATTCTTTGTATTAAAATATAGCTGAAGATTGAGTGTCATTAATTTGTGTGTAGATCAAATTGCACTGTCTTTTGGTTTAATTTAGTTTAGCAGCAGAGTTTCTACCCCATGAACTTGTAGTGTCCCTGAAGGTTCCCAGCACCTCACAGAATATGGGAAAAACAAACAATAGCAACAACAAATGCAAAGAATATACAGCATTAAGCTAAAAGCTTGGTTCCTACTATGTTAATTGTAGAAACAACATCTGCAATGTTAATTGACACACATACAAAAAAAAAAAAAAAAACCAGAAATGATAGGGTCAGCAATAGCCAACAGCAAAAACAATAAGTAACCATGAACTATATCTGTCATTAAAGTAAACAAAAGGTGTCAACTATGTCATTCCCAGCAGTAATAATTGCAACAGTGTTGTAGGGACAGGTGAGGCAAGACACTGGATAAGAAATAGGAAGCTTTAAAATAAAAATAAACAGGTTAAGTAAACAGGTTTATTTGACTGCAGTTGGTTCAGAGGGTATACCTTTCATTATAATCAATTAACTCCCCTGAACTCCAAGTTCAGACAGTTTCAGAACTTTATACCCAGTCTATAAGGGGAGGGGCTCAGAAGTTCACAGTTTGCTTAAGTTCACACAAAAGCAGCTTTTTCTTTTACTGTTTTGGGCACATTAACACTTCAAGGACAGCATGTGAGAAGGAAAGAGCTTCTTCTCCCATTTTTTCCTCCACTGCCAGCTGTTATGGAGCCCATTTAGTAACATCTTCTCTTATCTCTGAAATGTAAACATCTCTGTGAAGCTCAGGCAGCCAGAGACCTTATTAAAGGATCTGTCCCTCTTGCTACACTTTGCATTTACAAACCAACCTCCTGTTTTAAAACATCTTTTATAAACCATTATATTATTTCTACACTAGATAGTCCAAAAATGTTTTTGAAAAACTAGTAAGGGGGTGTTTAGCACCTGGAGTGCTGATCTCTTTTAGGCCAGTGGTCAAACAAGACAGAGCAGGAAATAGGAACTTTAACTACATTGAACTCTTTGGTAGAGACTCTTTTGCTAATAGTCCTGAGATCAATTATAAAGATTTCTGAAGAACCTTAATTAAGACTTTCTGTGGAGGAGGGGTTGCCACTACAACACTACTAATGGTGGGGACAGGAGTTATATAAACCAACTAGTGCTAAAAGATGGTAAGAATGCAGTTAATTAAGAGAAAACAAAATGTGATAGGAAGGTAGAAAAGAGTTTATAATGTCAAAAAATAGAGAATTCAGAAGAGATGTAGCATGTAATGATTATAAAGAAGAAAATGAAAAAG
>PVHX01008723.1:12116-81370 GCA_004024805.1 Geosciurus inauris
TGCCAGACTATCTTTCTTTCCATTTCTTCTTGAGGTATATACTGAGAGCAAGAGCAAGTGCTGAGAGTTGTTAAAACCTTCCTATTTTTGTGTTGCTCACCAAGATGCCAGTTGGAGTGGCCTAAGACTGAAACTGGTTCAAATAATTCTCTGCTTCTCTTTTCCCCAATATGAGGTAGAATGGGATGGGTAGTACTGTCAATTGGAATTTTATCTACACAGATCAGATTGATGCAGTCCCAGGGTGGGTCCCGTACAGAGTTCTAGCAGTTAAGGTTTAAGTCTAATCAGGCCTTAAGAGCATTGCTGAGTGGTGCCTGCTCTGGAGAGGTTAGATCAGCACACCCCTAGGGCCTGGCAGTTGCCAATCTCAGATGGGAGTCTTGGTCTCAGGAAACTCCCTAGCATTCTATTCATGGGGCAGGGGAGCCAATTCTCACCCCCTCTGCTGCCCATGAACACAGCCTTTCCAGGTTTCCCAGGCTTAGTCCTTGACTGTATTTGCACATACCTGTTCAGATTCTTGACCTGCTTTAGCTGGTTGCATGAGCCACCAGACTCAAAGGGGGAAACACAGAGAGCTCCCTTTCCCTTTTCTGATTTGAATCCCCCTGGGTAAAATATTTTGTATTATATGTGTTATGCTAGGTACACCACAGGCTACACAGAAGGCACTTGCCAGGACAGTGTAACCCTGTTTGCTCCACTCTCCAGCTCCTCCAGCAGCAGCTGCAGTGAGGCTGCCTCAGGACGGCTCCTTCTCCTCATTTCCATGGTCAGTTGGAAAACACAGGGCACTTTTCAAGCACCAGTGCAGTGCACAGTGCAGTCTCTGGATCAGCTAAGGGCAGGCTGCTTTTCTGATCTTGGGTTTTTTCTCCTTAAATCTGTCCATTGTGTTTCTCTCTGTGTTCTTCCTCTCTCTGTGCTTGGACTAGTGCTACTACTGTTGCTGCTGTATTATTTAGCTCCAATGTAGCCCTTCATCTTTGTTTAATTTACCCAAATTTCTGAGTTTCTAAGACATTCTCACTGCCCAATATTGACTTTTAGTGAGATCCCTCTTCCAACCATCTTGCAGAGAAGCAGTACTCCTGCTGTTTGAATTCTAAGCCACAAAGTAACTAGGAATGCAGTCTTCCTCTAACCCACCTTCTTGAACCCTGAAGTTTATTCTTAATTAGTCATCAAGGAGATAATCATTACAAGTGATATGAGAGTGATATTGGAGATTTATTTTTGCAGGTCCAGGTTGAAAAGGCTGAGATCAATCCAAAATTATCAGCACAGGATAATATTCCTTGACAAGATGTCCTAATCCATCATTCCATGAAATGGTTTTATTTAAGAGAGGGAGAAAACTCCAAGGCAGTAGTTTCCAACTTGTACATCAAGGCAAACCTGATGTACTAGTGTACTGGTAAGGTGTTTAGATAAGTGAAGATATTGATATCCAAGTCTTCAAGGAAGCATGGTTACAAACACAGAATACCTAGACCAGTTTCCTTGAGTTTTGAGAATTTCTGTCCAAGGTTGAAGACAATGAGTATAATGGGCTACATTTATTGCTTACTTCTTCTTCTCCATGCATTTAGCACAGTATCAGGTACTGAAGCACCTAGGCAGCTCTTTCAGCAGCCAGCGGCAACACACATTACTGCCCATCATGGACAAGGAGTCTACAGAGCCTCTGAAGAAATCTGTGTATCATGTGCCCAAGGAGTTCAGCTGACAGCCCAAAGTACACTACCTGGAAGTAGGAATGGAAAGACTAGGACAGGGAAGCAAAGTTCTGAGCAAGTGTCACTCAGGCAATAGCTCTGCATTTCTACCTTCACATATTTAAAATAATTACTCAGGTTTGTGGCTAATTTGCCCCTTTTTTGATTCAGAGGATGATTCTAAAAATGTACCTGCATTCTGCAAGTCACTCATCATTATTTTGAAACTCTGATATAAAAATTTCAAATAGATTCAAAATCCATTAACATAATTTCAGTGTTTCATCTTTGAGGGGGAAAAATGCTACTTCAAAAACACTTTCAGGGGCTGGGGATGTGGCTCAGTGGTAGAGCGCTTGCCTCGCATGCGTGAGTCACTGGGTTCGATCCTCAGCACCACACACAAATAAATAAATAAAATAAAGATAAAAAAAAAACACTTTCAACTACTGAAAACTCTTGAATAGTTGTGAAAAGAAGGTTCTAATGTTTAAAATCACATACTTATATGTGAACAAAATTTCTCTTTGATGGTGACTACTAAGAATGTAATAAGATCATCATCCAAAAGTATTAATCAGGAATTAAATATAACCATGGAAAACATGAAACTTAATATTAAAATATTACACTCATGGAAGCAAGTAAAATTTCTCATTAAAAACCTGCAAGATTTTATTTTGGAATTTTAAGCATGGTCAATATTTACTAACAACAAAGTATATATTTATAGCATATAAAATAAATGTAATAAGTATTTTCTTAGGCAATACAAATGATCTCAGATCCCCTTCTTGTTTACCCCAGTGTGTTTTGCTTTGCATTATTTTCTGTATATTTCATAATGCTAAAAATAAAATGGTCATGAAGAACTATACTTAAAATGAAGATTAAGAATGCATGCTTCTTTGTGGTCAGAGAGATAAATGAATCTTACAGCTCTAATTACCTATAGCCTCACTATATCCCAACATTCTCTTAATATGATATCCCATTGATCCAACAATATCATTACACTGAGACCTCTGGATGAAGGACTATTCTCCAATTCTGTCTGAGAACAGTCACACAAAACAAATGATAGAGTAGCAGCTAATAATTTGTGATAGAAGATGTGATACCTAAATTTCCATCACTATAACACATACCTAATATAATCCACTTATAAGAAAAAAAGGTTTATACTGGCTCACAAGTTTTGGAGATTCTAGTCCATGATCTGGACACACATTGCTTTGGGTCTGTGACTAAAAAACACACCAGAGCAAGAGTGGATGGTGAAGCAAAACCACTAATCACAAGGCCATGAAGCAAGAGAATGAGGAAGGAGCCAAGGTCTCACTATCCTCTTCAAGGGTACACCCCCAATGACATAAAGACCTCCCGCTAGGTCCCACCTCCTAAAGGTTCCACAATCTCCAATAGCACCACCCTGGGGACCAAGTTTTTAACACATGGGCCTTTGGGGGACACTCAAGATCCACATTATAGCATGGTAGAAAGGGGAGATATTAAAAAAAGGAGGAAAAGTTGTGTGCTATTGCAATAGTTGGGCAAAAATAACAATGACATAGCATAAGATTGAAGACTGGGCATGAAAAAGAGATTCCTAAGGCACTTTGCAGACAAAATTTTCAGAATCCTTGGTTTGGGGAAGAAATAAGAATATGGATAAAGTCAAATGTTACTGAGATCTTGATTGTTAGAGGGTGGTAAAATAGAATTAAAGGAAATGGAAAAGATGATGGCTTAGTGAGGAGAATGATGTACTGTATTGCTATACAGAGATGTTGAATTCACATCCCAGAAGACAATAAGATAAACTGTCCAGCCAAATGATCAAAATACTGACTCAGAGCATGATACAATAATTTTTTAGAAAAACCTTTAAATTTATTAAATTTGTTTTAAGAAAAACAAATTAAATTGTTGGTGAATAGCAGTAATTCAAGCAATGACAAATCAGTAAAGATTTTTGAGATTTTCAAAATATGTTTTCTGTATTTTATGCTCTTTCTTGGTATGAATTTATACTTGTATTTTTACTTCCAAGGCTTTATTCAGAGTCTAAGCTTCAGGAATTCCTAAAACAGGAAAGATATAAAGGGCACTGAGAAATTTATTGGACTGTAGTGAGCTTTTAACAAAAGTTTTCATGTCTTAAGTCTTTTCCATATGTGGTATCTTCTTAAAAACTCTTTCTTTTTAATTGGTCAAATATTCAAAGCAATGATATTATCTCTGAATAAATAAAACAGAAAAAAGTTCAAAGTTTCTTTATAAAATACCTGCATCAAACATCGCCACTGTGAGCTAAAAAGTAACAGTGTGTTAGCTTCTGTATTAGACAAGCTTGAAAATAATTCCTCATCCTGTTGAAGATTTGTGATTGGGAAAATGGTTTAATAAAATTTGAAGAAAGTATTGAGAGCTTTTTATTTCATTGGAGATATGATAACTAAGTGTGAACAAAAGTCTCAGCAGTATTCAACTTTACTCCTTCTCAATGGCATGATTATAATGGCACCAAGGAAAAATCTTAAATATGCACCCTTGATAAGGACAAAATAGCACATTGAAGCAAAATATCATGATCCCTATCAAAGCCTTTTCTCTCTTAGACCTTATGCTATAATAGAGAAAAATGAAATAGAGTAGATTTCTTATAAATTGCAGATGCATTACCTATTCCATGAGACATAAAAGAAGCAAGCAATATTTCATTGTTTAGTTGAAATTATAGACTAATCATTATAATCTTTCTCATGCATTATACCATTCAAGGAGATAACCATGCTTTCTTCAATTAAAAATAGTATATATGAATAAGAAAAAAATTGTCCTTTGTGACTATGTAATGATTTTGCCACTTTTAAGTATTGAAGTAGGTTATAGAGCTGGGAAGAAAAGGAAAAGACTGATACCTTGTAAATTTAATCTGTTTTATTTGGCAAATGTGTCTTCACCAGAAAGGTAAAACCAATAAAAAGTATAAAAATTTTTTGTAATTTTACATTTAAAGAAGACTGGGGGTGAAAAGAGAGTGTAATATTTTTATTATTATCCATTTGCAATTTACATATAATAAATTGCACATATTTTAAGATTTTTGCATTTGAGAAATATATTCACATATAACTGTGCTCGAAAGGGCTCCATATTTGGTCTGATGTTCTGCTATTGTTGCTGTCTTGAAATTCTTAATAATTAATTTTATTTTGAGTTTGTGTTTGTTACGGTTTAGATATGAGTTCTCCCCCGAGATTGTCATGTGTGAGACAATGCAAAAAAGTTTAGAGGTAAAACGATTGGGTTATGAGAACGTTAACTTAATCAGTGCATTAATCCTCTAATAGGGATTAACTGGGTGGTAACTGTAGGCAGGCAGGGTGTGGCTGGAGGATGTGAGTCATTGGGAGTATGCCTTTGGGATTTATATTTTGTTCTTGGGGAGTGGTGTTCTCTCTGGGCTTCCTGGTTGCCATGTCCTCAAGGGCTTTCCTCCATCACACCTTTTAACATGATGTTCAGCCAAATCTCTGGCCCAGAATAATAGAGTCAACCATCTATGGACCAAGACCTCTGAAACTGTGAGCAAGAAATAAATTTTTTCTCCTCTAAAATTGTTCTTGTGAGGTCCTTTTGTCACAGCAGCAAAAATGATCACTAAAACAGTATTTTATAAATCAAATCTTATTGGACAATGGAGCCATTTGAGGACCTGTTGTTCCTTATTGCCACATTCATACAGGCCTTTGCAATGCCTCAGGAGCACATTATTCCAGGGAACTAATGAGTGAAAGTTTAGTGAGGCTCCATATAAGCTAAGCATAATACCAACAGCCTCAGAAGCCATGCTTTCAATGCCAAACAAAATTTGCATCAAGGGCTGGGACTGTGTGGCTCAATGGTGGAGCGCTTGCCTCACATGCATGAGGCACTGGGTTCAATCCTCAGCACCACATAAAAATAAACAAAATAAACATATTGTTTCCATCTACGACTAAAAAAAATTTTTTTTCAAAATTTACATCAAACACAGAAAGAAGGCAATAGAGTTCTAAGAAACATAGCAACCAAAAATCCTATCATATCCTTTTCTATTCCTATTACTTCTCTGTATTGGCCAAACACTTATGCTGAAAATGATGACCTGAAAGAAAAGGAAAGGTGAAGCAAAGCTTAAACTATGGTTCCTTTTCCCTTCAGACCTTACTTGTTAAGCCAAAAGTAGTATACCTAGCACATGTGCCTAGGAGTGGCATAAAAACAGTTGAATTATTTTGTGCTGTGTCTCTAGCATTTGGATAAGAATGAAATATATATTTGTGCATGAACTACAAAATATCTTCTATTGTCTGAATGTCCTTATCCCTCCAAAATTCACATGTATAATCTTAATTTCCAGGGCAATGGTATTGGGAGGCAGGACAACAGAGTGATTAGGTCATGAGGATGGAGCCTTCATGAACAAGATTAGTGCCCTTATAGCAAAGGCCCAAAAGGGCTTGTTAGTCCCTTCTTCCATATGAAAATACAGCTAGAAGGTTCCATCTTTTAAGTAGACAGCAATCCCTCAACAGACACCAAGTCTGCTGGTGCCTTGATCTTGACTTTCCAACCTCCATAATTGTGAGAAAAAAAATCTGTTGTCCCTAAATCAACCAGCTGCAGGTGTTTTTGTTGTTGTTGTTGTTGTTTTGTTTTGGCAGCCTAAATAAAGATAATAAGAGTTTTGTAAATTCCGTTATTCTATATAACAATTAAATATTAAATATTCTTATATTTGTGCTTTAAACTCTCATTGCAAATACAAAGATGAACAAAAGACTTTACCAGTTAACACAAAATTAAATTTAAATTTTTAATTTTAATTTTTCTTTAGTTAAAATACTAAATAAGCTAAAAATGTTATGACAATTCAAGGGAGAAACTATAGAAGAAAAAAGCTTTATATGTATTAGTACTTTTAAAGACATGTTTTATGCTTTTCTCACATCTTTTTGCACTGAGCAACACAGATTTATGTAACCAGCCCTACTGCACACAAATGGAGTCTTAGTGTTTTCCTTTATTGTGTCTATTTTCATTCAACATGAAGCATCTGTGAGATTCACCTTTATTATAAGCAGTAGCACTTAATTCCTTAGTTTTGTGGAGTTGTAGTATTGCATCTTATGACAATACCATACCTGTTCATAGACTCAATCAGAGATACGTACATGCCTTATAGACAGGTAATTTGGCTGGTCCCACATTTTTCAGTTTCACTATTATAAACAACACTGCAATAGAAATCCTTGGACTGGTCACTTCATCCACATTGTGAGTTGTATCAAAGTCAATACATAGAAGCAAAGTGGCGATGTGCAGAGTATGTACATCTTTGACTTTACAAACATTTGTGAAATTGTTCTCCAAAAACTTGGGCTACTTTATATTCCTATAAGCAACATCAGAATTCTCTTATTCACCCTACATCCTCACCAACAGGTGGTATAATCAGAATTTAAATTTTTGTTGATTTATGGGTACATTTCCCAGATTGCTGGAGTCTGAACATCTTTGCATATGCAAAGACATTTCCTCTTTGGTAAGTTGTCTATTCATATCCACTGGCTAATTTTTCATTGTTTTTCCATTTATTTATATGATTTTATTCTGAATGCAAGGTTTTTGTCGGTTAAGAGTATTGAAAAATTTAGTCTTCTGGTAAAGGGTTTGACTTCTAATTTTGGTTATGGTGTCTTAAGTCATACATACATTTTTCATTTTAGTATAGTCAAAATTTTCCAATTTTCCTTGATGGTGTATGTTTTATTTGTCTTAAGAAATCTCTGATTCTTATGTCATATTTATAGTCTCTTATGTTTCTATTCAAACATTTTAAGGTTTATATTTCATAATTTAGGTCTATAATCTACCAGATATTATATTGTCTATTTGTTTTATAGAGTGTGTGAACTTGGAATCTAATTGTACTTTTCCCAATTCATTTAACAATCATCACCCCATTCAATAGTCTTTCACCCCATAATCTACAATGTCATCTCTGTTGCATAGAAGTTTCTATGTATGTGCTCTGGAGTGGGAGCATCTATTGCATCTTCCTATATCAAAATCGTTTTGATCTAATCACATCATTTTACAAGAAGTCTTACAATATGGCAGAAAATGTTAATCTTTTCTAAGCTCTTTCATATTTATGTTTCTTATCTAAAAACTCCAAAGGTGGAATTTTATAATTGTATAATACTCTTTTAACTGTATTAAGTTCACCATTGCCCTAAGCCTATACACAGATACCAGTTTTTCATAATTCAATCTCAAAATTTCCATTGATAATATATTCTTCTTAAAAAACATTGTAGCTAATATAAATATATTCAGTTTGTTATGAAGTTTACAAAGTATATTGTAAAATTTTACCTTAGATTCATAATTATTTGACAAAAATAGATTTCTCCCCATTTTACAATAAGAAATCTTCAAAACTCTAGAGTAAATTGCCCATGGTCATGTTAATTTGCTGCTAACAAGTAGCAAATCCAGATTTCTGATTCTAAATTATGATCTTTCACTGCATTTTATTGTCTTTTTATAATGACTGTCACAGACTCCTATAAGTTTACTGTTATAGAACTATATATGTGTAAAATCTCTTGCCTCTTGATTATATTGTAAGATTATAACATCAAGGAAACATTGCTCAGAGAAGTTTATACAATGGCTTACACACAAAAGGTACCTAGTAAACGTTTATGGATAAATTACCCATAATACATACACATAGCTTTTGAGTTACTGATTTTTTAGAAGTAAGCTCTATAAGCAGACAAGAGGACTCTGGGTATGTGTGATGGGGCATCATAGCAGAGGTGATAAGATATAGATCTTGAAACAGAAAAGTAAAGGGAAAGGAGGGTGGTGGGCAATTTAAGTGAGCCATGCCCACAGAGTCCTTGAAGTACAACTACTTTGTCTCAGGTAGATGGCTCTTAGGAGGATAAATTTAGAGTCCAGCTGGCTGGAGCTAGACTATATAATAATGCCAAACTTCAAGTTTCATCCTGTGTGATATAAAGTTCTCTATAAAAACGTAAATCAAGAAGAAACAAAAAGTTCCAAACAAATTTATACCTAGTATGTTATCACATCCACATACCCACTCACTATTAGTTAAGTAATAGTTATCTTTAAAATTGATTCACTTTTAAACCTTGGCAATAACATATGCAAAATCACAGGTTAGATGTACTCTTGTAGTTGTCTTGACATATTAAAGCAAATGTGCAACTTTCGAAATGAAAATAGCTATCATTTTTCACATCACTAAAGATACATAACTAATCCATAATGAAAAGCTTCACTTTGTCATTTACTAGCATGCAGATTACCCAATGTTACATTCCAGTTTCCTTGTATGTGAAAAGGAGATAAGCCTAATTGTTCAAATTTGCTGGAATTACTTGATAATGAGGTTGCATGGCTAATGCTGTTAGGCAAAAGGAAACAGTTACATCCTCCCTCCACAGGCTCTTAGTTCCTTTGATAAAGAAATTCACATTGATGCAAATACATGTACACACCAGATACCTAAAGTATTTTTTCAATATTAAATCTATTGTTTTTAATATCTGCTACATATTTTTAAAGAAAATCGTTTTTAAGGAAAATTTACAATGGAAGAAGTATTAGCATTACACACACCAAGTTTCCTAGTACTTGAGAACATGTATAATTTGCTTTGTTTCAGCTGTGCTGCTGATTTATGGTAATGACATTCAGAGACAATTGTATCCAAATGTATTTCTTTAATTGCATTCAGCAGAAGAACAAAAGCTAGGCCATTTTTATGGTGCTGAATGCTATTTTAATTCCCAGCTTCACTGATAATTTCATAGATGGAAGATAATCCTTCGTGTTTAATGCACAATTTGGAGGCAAACTATGAGGAAACTCTCAGAAAAAAAACTAGAAGAAAGTAAATTAAAGTCCCACGGTTTGTGGTCAATGTATGATTTTTAGCATGCATATAGTCTGCAAAAATTCAAGAAGAGATGCTTTAATGTTTGAGTTAATGAGTAACATATTATTAACAAATACAACACAAATATTTTCTTATTGATTATAGACAGAAATGACGTAAATTAAATTTATTACTGAAGTTTGTATTTAGTTAGCCAATAATGCAAGAATGTTACTAACGTGAACAAAAGGTAAGGAACAATTAAACCAGACTTTTCTTAGATTTGGGATATTTATGAGGTATAATTAAGTTTGGGCTGGAGAATTGTTTGTTCAAATTCTGTCTTGACCTGGTTTTAAGGCCCTGTCCAGAGGCCAGTTAGTTCCCTTAATGGAGCAGCTGATTAAAGCCATATTTCACCCACTTCCCTTCCCTTCCTGTCCTTTCCTATTCCAAGGCCAATATCCACCAACTCTAATCACCCCAGGGATAGGTACCAGACAATTAGGGGCCCACTATCTCAGAAACTCTTGAAATTATTCAAATTAGCCAGCCTACTTGGAGCCCATGAAACGTGGCTGTCCCTCCTTTCTTACCATACTTAAACTATCTCCTATGGCCCCCATTTTGCTATTTGTGATGGTAAACCACATGGTTCTGTGTGCCTTCCCTCATTTGGAGCTGTAAGGAAGCTGTCTTTCATCTAGCCGCAGGTATTTGTGTTGTGTCTTGACATCAAAGAACTTACACCCCTACCTAATATCATTAGGCAATACCAGGTAACAATGAACAATGCTGCATCTTTCTAATTTGTTGTTATGTAATATCTGTTTTCTCTCTAAGGCAGACTTCATTTGAGTTAATTTGACAACTGAAAGTCCCAAACAGGACTGTCTTGAAGCTCTCCACAGAAATATACTGGGGACATGAATTTTGGACACAGATACAGTAGCTTATTGTTTGTCAATAACCCAAACAATTCACATTGTTTTAAAATTCCAAACCCTGGGGAGGGATGTTTGGGGAAGATGAGAATTATATAACTATAATCAACAAGAACTTCCTCCTGTCTATTACTGACCTTGATCTTACCAAATATGAAAAGGCTGGTGGAAATTTTAAAAGACAGTTACATTTTACTTTTTTTTTTAATGTTTTTCAGTTATACATGGACACAGTGTCTTTATTTGTTTATTTATTTTTATGTGGTGCTGAGGATCAAACCCAGTGCCTCACACGTGCGAGGCCAGTGCTCTGCCACTGAGCTACAACCTCAGCCCCTCATTTTACTTTTTAAGTTTACCCAGAATCACTGTGAGTATTGCTCTCATATGCTCCATCTCTCTACTCAACAAACAAATCGTATATTTGTTAATATCTGTAATTATATTTGTAAACAAAGAAAGCCTGTACAAGTGGAAAGAATTAGAGCTGTGGAATCAGACCAGTCTGGTCTCAATCTGGGCTCAGTTGCTATCTCACAATGTTAAGTAGATCATGCAAACTACTTTGAAATATTACCTGTACATGTGTCTATAATTTTACATAAATGTATAATTGTGATATTCAAATATGTTTGAAACACCCTTTTCTAATCTTCTCCCCATTTTTTGTTGCTTATTTCCCTAAACCCTGTTATCCAGACTCCAACCCAAATCACCTCCCCACAACCAACTTCACACCTCCAAGTACTGATATTGTTAGAATTTATCATATATTTTTTCAAGTTTATACACACATACACACTTATAGCATGTATATGTGTGTATACATGAGCATTATGAGCATATATGTAATAACACTGTGTAAAGTAATAACTTAAATACACACACACATTGTTTTTTCCACTCAACAGAACCTCACAAGAATTCTACATCATGTATTGCTATAACTATTTTTAGTTGTGTCTGTACTGCAATTTATTCAATTATTCTTCTATGGGTGATGTTTTTACTAACACACATGAATTGCATGTATTAATAAGATTCAGTGGGGTATTAACATACATGCATACAGGGTGCATGATCACACTTTTTCTACCATAGACTACCCCATCCAAGCACCCTTCCCAGTACGGGTACTCTCGATTGTGCTTTCAGATCAACTTTTTGTAGCTTCCACACATGACAGAATATGTGATACTTGTCTTTCTGGGTCTGGTTTATTTCTCTTAAACTAATGTACTCCAGTTCTATCTATTTTGTTGCAAATGATAGACTATCATTCTTCTTTATGACCTGATTATTTATATGTATATATAAAATATATGTTATATAATTATATATATGTGTATGTGTTATATACATATGTAGTATATAACTATATAACTGTCATATATGTATATAGATGTGTGTATGTGTATGTATAGGAATATATGTATTTATAAAATATTTTCTTCATCCATTCACCTATTGTTAGGCATCTAAGCTGATTCTATTATCTTGGCTATTATGAATAACATAGAAATAAAACGTGGACAAGCAACATGTCTTTTGTATGCTGATTTCATTTCCTTTGGATATATAGGCTCAGGAGTGGAATTTGTTTTCTTATTAATTGACCAGTTAAGTTTGCCATATTGTTTATCTATTTGTTATATTAATAGACAAAAAGTTATATTGTTTGTTTGATAATTATAATTTCACCAATGTCTTTTAGTCTAATATGTCTCTATTTGGATAATTTCTACATTTCTAGACATATTTGAAGAAGGTCTTCCAAAACCAAGACTAGGCATACATCCTGAATTTATCATGGGAGTTTTATTATCTTATATCTTACATTTAACTGGTTAATTTAAAAAATAAGCAGTTGTTAAATAATTCATCCTTTGTGCCTAAAACACTAGCTTTGTCACTTTCTTAAGTTTATTCTTAAGTATTTCACAGTTTTGTTATTATTATAATTTTTTAAATTTCTATACTGTAGCTTATTGTTAGAGAAGAGAACAATTCTAGTTTTTAAAGTTAATTAATATTCATCCATTTTATTGTATTCTTTCTCTTCTAAATATTCTATCTTTAATTCATTACTGATATCCTTACTATTATCTTCATTTCCTGTTCTGAGATTCCTTAAACTTTCATGAAGGCAAATTCACCCTGAATTCATTCTAGCTTATTTAGAAAGCATAGAACATATATTTTTCTAATTTAGGTAGTATCTGAATATTATCATCAGCATTAATTTACTTAAACTAATAAAAGACTATTGTATAGGCACTATCATTTTTCCTATTTTTACAGATAAGGAAACTGAGACCTAGAAAGAGGAAGAAAGTTCTATAGGTCTAATAGCTGCTATTGACAGAAACAGGACTAGAACCTAAACCAGAGATCTCCAAAGTCTGCATCACTGCCTGTAATTTATGTGTTGAGTTTTTTCTCTAATTTACGTGTTGAGTTTTTTCTTTGATCCAATGGTAATTTAGAAATATGTAACAGTTTTAGTGGACTTAGCAGTCTCTCCTAATTAAATATTTGTCTGCTTTTATTGTTCTTTTATTTTATACTTATCATAATATTTTACTTTGCCCACTGCTTTTAGCCTGATGTTCTCTGTTATCTGAAATTGATATTGCCATTTCTGCTTTCTGCTTATATTTTCCTAACATCTGTTTGTGCTTCCATTCATTTCGCCTTAAGTGTGATTTTTATAAAGTCATGTACTAGAGATTTTACTGAGTCTATTTTACTGAGTCTCTGTCTAAATTGATAAATTCAAGTCCAGTTACATTAAGAGTAATGACTTCACTAGGTTTTTATTCCTGACATCTTTTCTTGTGTTTTTCATGTAATTTACATTGCTTCCTCTTTGTGTGTGTGTGTGTGTGTGTGTGTGTGATATTATCCATTTTTTTTAAAGTAACAGCAGCAGCAGCAACAACAAAATATTCTTGCCACAAGGTATATCTTAAATATAGATATAGAAGAAAACAGGGACTGAGAGGAGCATTAACGGAGAGGAAAGGTCATTTTTAACAATGACTATGATAAGCCTAAATCTGAGGCTAGTGAATACAGGCTTCCTTTTTTTTTCTTTTTAATTAATTTATTTAATTGCATTTCAAGTCATAGTACATATGTAGAGCTCAGTTTTTCCATTTCTCTGGTTGCAAACCAGATAAAGTCATACCAATTGTGTCTTCATACATGCACCAAGGGTAGTGATGACGATCTCAATCAACCATCTTTACTATACCCATTCCCCTTTCCCACCCTCCACCTCCCCCATGCCACGTCCAGAGTTCCTCCATTTCTCTTATGTTTCCTATTCCCACCCCCCTTATTAATCAGCATCCATTAATCAGAGAGAACATTTGGCATTTGGTTTTTTGGGATTGGCTTACTTCACTTAGCATAATGCTTTCTAGTTCCATGCATTTGCCTGCAAATGCCATAATTTTATTCTCTTTTATTGCTGAATAATATTCCATTGTGTATATGTACCACAGTTTCTTTATCCATTCATCTATTGAAGGGCACCTGGGTTGCTTCCACAGTTTTGCAATTGTGAATTGTGCTGCTATAAACATTGAAGTGGCTGCTTTACTGTACTGTGCTGTTTTTAAGTCTTTAGGGTATAGGCCAAGGAGTGGGATAGCTGGGTCAAATGGTGGTTCCGTTCCAAGTTTTTTAAGCAGTCTCCATACTGCTTTCCAGATTGGTTGCACCAGTTTGCAATCCCACCAGTAATGTTTAAGTGTACCTTTTTCTCCACATCCTCGCCAGCACTTATTGTTGCTGGTATTTTGGATAGCTGCCATTCTGACTGGGGTGAGATGAAATCTGAGGGTAGTTTTGATTTGCATTTCTCTAATGGCTAAAGACGTTGAACATTTCTTCATATATATGTTTATTGATTATATATCTTTTTCTGAGAGGTTTCTATTCAGCTCCTTAGCCCACTTATTGATTGGATTGTTTGTTTTTTTGGTGTTAAGTTTTTTGAGTTCTTTATATATCCTGGAGATCAGTGCTCTATCTGATATGCGTGTGGCAAAAATTTGCTCCCAGAATGTAGGCTCTCTGTTCACCTCATTGATAGTTTCTCTTGCTGAGAAGAAGCTTTTTAGTTTAAGTCCATCCCATTTATTGATTCTTGCTTTTATTTCTTATGTATAGGTGTCTTGTTAAGGAATTCGGGGCCTAATCCCACGTGATAAAGATTTGGACCTACTTTCTCCTCAATTAGCCGCAGGGTCTCTGGTCTAATTCCTAGGTCCTTGATCCACTTTGAGTCGAGTATTGTGCATGGTGAGAGATAGGGGTTTAGTTTCATTTTACTGCATATGGATTTCCAGTTTTCCCAGTACCATTTGTTGAAAAGGCTATCTTTTCTCCAATGTATGTTTTTGGCACCTTTGTCTAGTATGAGATAGCTGTATGCTTCCTCTTTTACTTACTGTTAAGTTTTTAATTTATCAATTGAGCTGTTCAATCCAATATTTTCTGTGGAAATACAGCAGTTTACTAATGGTTGCTACCTCTGCACTCACTATCAGATGCGAATTTCTCTACTACTGTTAGTAAACAAGATACAACCTCCCTTCCCTCACCAGGACATGATTGTTCTCCTATCCATCTGTCATAGACCATCATGATTTTCCTTTAGAGCAAGAATGTGGCTCAAAGCATATACTAGCTGATTCTGTTTCCATTTAGAATTTAGAAATCCTAAAGGAAATGTTTTCTCCTGACAAAAGCAATAAAAGAAGCTGAATAATTCACACACATTATAAAAAGAAGAGGAAGGGGAAGGAGAAAAAAAAAACTTTTCTTAAGCACATCAGAAATATGAAGACACAAGGCAATCAAGTGAAGTAAACTCCAAAGAGTAACAAGTCCTTGGAATCTGAGAAGGAAGTTACAAACTACTTCATCTCTCACACAGCATGAATGAAAAAGAGACAACTACCATAAAAGTTGATATGAAGAAATCAGCTAAAATTTTAACAAATTCTTAAACTTATTAAGGGCTAGTGTGAAAGCTTAAAATAACTTGAAACCACAAACCCAAATGGATTTTCTTACTTATAAGCTTTATTCTACTGGTCTTTACTGAGTGCATGCAAAACAAAAATAGGAAAAAAAAGGGGGGGGGGGGTGATTCAAGAACAGCTCCTGATTATATTTAACCAGCTTTACATACTAGTGTTCTAAAGACCAGGCATGCTTACTTTGGGGCATAAGTTCTATTTATCTCAATCTCTACTGTGGTTGCTTTACAAAGGCTATCCAGAGTTAAACAAGAATACATGAAAAAACAGCCTATTGTCAAGAAATATATGGTACTCAACAGAACCAGACTCAACAATGATCCAGATATTGGATCTATCAGACAGGAGCTTAAAAATAACTATGAATAAGTGAAAAAAGGTGAACAGGATGTTGAATAGTTGGAGAATTTAGGCAACGTTGAAACAATAAAAATAGTTTAATGAAAATGCTGGAATGCTTTTATGCATTCTGTCCTATCACATTAGTTTTGCCTGGTATGATAACCACTAGCAAATATGTCTATTGTTATCAAAATTTAATTTAAATTAAATTGTTTAAAGTTCATTATTTTAGTCACACCAACCACTTTCAAATGTTTTAACAGTAACATGTGACTAGGAGCTACTGTATTGGGCAACACAGGAAACCAGTTCATCATGCTATAGTTAATTGTTGGTGCAATTGTACACTCAGATGTGGAGGAACATATTCCTAACATCACTCTAAAATTGAAACTGTGCAGCTGACAGCAGACATTAAGATTATGTGATTACAGCTAACATTATATTCAGCAGTAAAAAAGAAATAAATTAACATGTCCCTTTTCACTAAGATTGAAAGCAAAAGAATTTCTGGTCTTGCTATTTCTATTCAACATAGTATTAGAAGTCCTTGACAGAGCAATTAGACAAATGAAAGAGGAAAAATGCATCAAAATACAAAAGAAGTGACATTGTCACTGCTTGCTAAACAGCAAAATATTATGTACAGAAAATGCTCAATATTCAATCCCAAAACTGCCAGTACTAATAAATGAGCAAAGTAAAGGTGCAGGATACGAAATCAACACATAAAAATCAGTAGCACTTCTGTACATTAAAAAGGAATTTTCCCCAAAAAAACAAAAGAATAATCCCATTTACAATAACTACAAGAAAATAAAATACCTAGGAAAAAATAATCATTATTCATAATAGCTAAGGTCTGTCATCAACCTACATGTCCACCAACAGATGAACAGGTAAAGAAAAATATACATGAAGGAATGCTCTGTAGCCATAAAAAATGAATTTTTGCCACAAGGCCACAACACACATGGAATTGTAGAACTGTGCTAAATGAAAGAAGCCAGGCACAGAAAGACAAACACCATGTGTTCTAAGGTATATGTAGAATCTAAAATAATCAAACATCATAGTAGCAGAGCTGAAGGCAATGCTAAGATGATGGTCAAAAGATACAAAGCCTTAATTAGAAAGGAGTAATCAGTTTTTTACATGTACTGGTCATTATGTTGTACATTTCCAAATTACTCAGAAAATAAATTTTAAATGTTCTTACTACAAAAATTGATAAGTATTTGAAGTGATAGAATAGTAAGTAACTTGATTTAATTATTCCACATAGTTTTCAGAAATCATAACATTATTTTGTTCCCCATAAATACATACAACCATAATTTGTCAATATACAATTTAATATTTTAAATTTAGAATACATTATGTAGTTAATTGTTTATGGGCAGCTGTGCACTGGAGCAGCTTGAGGAATCCCTGCAGTATATGTAGGGAGAAGAAACATCAGGAAGGAAAAGATTGCTATGAGGTAGAATTGCTGATTACCCTTTGAAACCCAGATAATGTCATATAAGAATAAGCAATTTCCTCTAAAAATTTGAATCTAGTAAGGTCAGTCTCATGGCCATTCATCACAGCAGAAGGCTTAGGGAAGTCAGCTACGAAAACAGAGAATTTCTTAGAAATAAAAAAGGATCAAGCAAATACACATAGGCAAACTAAAAATTCTGCCCTACACCATGGAAACATCATTCAATTATTTAATTTTGCTATTATGCATTTGTTTAAAGGAAATATTTCTTGAGAGAGTATTTTACCACTGTGAATTACTTTAGCTAAGTGATTCTCCCTGATAGTGGAGAGCTTACCTCTTGGTCTTTTTATTTTGCTGGCACCCATATGAGCATGCAAGTGAACAAGTAGAAACTCAGAGATAGCTGAGTCTCTTCCTTAATAAACTAAAATTTTAAAGTCCAAGAAAAAAAATCTGGAAGAAAGGAGATTAAAGTTCTAAATTTAAGCTCTAAGTCAGGGAAGCAGGAGAACAAAAGAACACCTGGTTTTATGGTATAGAAAAGGAATTTAGAGCCAGGTGTGGTGGCACAAACCTGTAATTCCAGCAGCTCAGAAAACTGAGGAAAGAGGATCTCAAGTTTGAGGCCAGCCTTAGCAACCTACTGAGGCCCTAAGCAACTTGTCTCAAAATAAAAAGTAAAAAGGGCTGGGGATGTGGCTCAGTGGTTAAGCACCCCCGGGTTCAATCCCTGGTAGAGAGAGAGAGAGAGAGAGAGAGAGAGAAATTTAGAGAAAAAAAAATGTCTAAGGAATATTTTGCTTCTTTTTGCTATAGATATATGCAATATAATCTCTTCCAAATCACCTATGGCATAGCCAATAAATTCTATACTGCTAGTTAGTGATTTTTTCAGAAGCAAACTCTTTGGGGGAAATTCACAGAAAGCAAAGAGGAAACAACTGGCATCTGAGTTACCACTCAGTTGTAAACTGTGGAAATTTGTGTGTCAGCTAGAGGTTAGTCCCAGAATAGAAGAAATCCTTTGAAAGCCAAGGGCCTTTGGGGGGAAGGGGATTGTGGACAGAGCATCACAGGTGTTTGCCATGGACATTCAGAGGAAGCAATAGGGTCTAGGAGAGGAGGAAGAGATATAAAAAGAAAGCAAAGTGTCCTGAATATTGATACACCTCCATTTTCAGGTCATGTATGTATCACTTCATGCCTAAGATCTAGGAATTGTTCCTGATGCGTCTATTTAATTCACTGCCCCTCCCTCATTTTAAACTAACTGCAGTTTCAGTGAACTCTGCCTTCAAAGCATTTTCTGAATTTCACTGTGACTCCCAGCCACTGCTGCAACCACCCTGTTGAGGCTACCATTGGTTCATCTCCCTAAGGAACTCTTCAACAGCTTCCTGACTTTTCTCCCATTTCACTTCTACCTCTCTGTGGTTTGTGTATAGTTAAGAGCCTTAAAGGCAGGGAATTTGTCCTCTCACTTCTGCTTCTCCAGGACCTAGACCAGTGTCTGCCGTACACTAAGCGGTCTTCAGCTATTGATACAAGAGGAAGTGCTATGCTCCAAGTTCAGTGCTGAGGATACACTGCACATCACACTCACGCTCATAAAACCCTGCATTGCTGAGAAATGACTCAAGTCACAATACCATGAAAGCAGAGCTATAGTTTGCTTTTCCCAAGAAATTGAGTTAATGGACAAATTTATCAATTTTTTTACTACCACATTTTTTTCTGAACTGTACCTACTACCATGGGACACTATAAAGTGTCTGAGTTATCTTTGCCAGAATACTATGTCTGACTATTTTTATTTTACATATCAACATTTTGTGGTAATATAATAAAGAAAAAGAAAGAAAGAAATATACTTTCAGACATTCCATTGGGCAAAAGATGAAAGAAGCACTGATTTTCACTATTTATTTTGTTCTCCAAATGCCCCTATGATCTGAGTGTGACTACTTCCATTTTATAGATGAAAAAAGTGAGCATTGGAAATAGTAAGTCATTTCATCATTTAATAAAGATTTCACAGATGTGAACTGTTGGAGCTGGATTCAAGATCAGAATCATTCAGAGCCTGATAAAAAGCCCATGTAGAAAATAAAAGAAAGAAAAAAAGAGTCCTAAAGATAAACCACCAAATTGGCATCAAGTCCTGGTTGCAGAAATCGCTTGTGCAAACTAAAATCACTGGAGCCTCCATTGCCATAATGCCTGAGGTTATGTCTACCTTAAAATCCATGCTATACACACAAAGTGTGTAAATAAATAAATTATAATTAAATAATTATAAATAAATAAGCTGGGTGCAGCAGTGCATGCCTATAATCCCAACAATTGGAGAGGCCGAGGCAGGAGAATTGCAAATTTGAGACCAGTCACAACAATTTAGCCAAGACCTGTCTCAAAATTAAAAATAAAAAGGGCTGGGAGTGGTAAAGCTCAGTGGTCAAGCACCACTGGGATCAATCTATAATACAAAAAAATTATACCCCTATAATTTGGAATCTGGCTATAAATAGAGCTTTGTTTGAACTTAAGACTATTCAGAACAGGTATTTTGTTAGTCTGAACAGAACATCTGTACTAACTAGAAAGGATGCTTCTTCTTCAAGAGAGTTACTATCACTACAAGATTCTGATTTTGTTCAAGCAAGAAACTTACCACCACTGACCAAGAAATGATAATACATGCACAAATATGCAGTGTCTTTGGTATACATTGTCACCTCCCAGGACTTCAGCAACCCCACAACCTGTGCAACCACATAGGTAGTCCTGATTCAGAGCATCATGGAGCAGAGGAACTTAGTTATTTGATGATAGCAAATATTATTGAGTGCCAGTTTCTCTAATATTTGTGTTATGTGCACAGGTTTTTCTACCATCATGCAATATGCTCATTCATGAAGAACATCACGCTCTGCAAAATCCTGCATGAAAACTAGAGGGTTCATGATGAAGATAAGGTTAGAAGCAGATTATTCAAAACATATGTAACTTTCACAGCATTAATTTTTTTAAAAAAACTAATGATGGCATGATAAGTGCCTATTAATTAAAGAAATGATAGCTAATATGTAGTTTGCATCCTTCTCAATCATGTAAAAGAAAGGTTATAGGAAACACAGGACTTCTTTTTAAAAAATGTAGAGCTTGCTTGACTTGAGTCAGTTTTAGAAAGGATGAAGACGATATGTACCAAAAATTTGAAGAACTTTGCCAACAATCACTTCATCCAGATTCTGTGGTCAAACTGAGTCAAGAGGAAGACTGGGCAGGCAGGCAGTCTGCATCATCCACAGTCATGCATTCCCCAATCATTTGCTATAGGTAAAGTAGAAAGCCATCCTGTACTCTGTTTCCAGCTGCTGGTACTTGATGGTGCAAACCAGGACCATGCAGAGAAAATCACCTTGAATCAACACAATTGCTGCAATATACCGACAGTGTCCTCTCATTTCTCAGTCATGAACAAACCAGTTAGCGTTACACAAACTCAAGTTGTAGCAGATCAGAGGGATTATCCTCCTTTTGTAAGTGAGGAAACTGAGGTACAGAAACAAATTTGCCTAACAACCACTAAACACTAAAACCAAGATTTGAACACAATCAACCCCATTCTGCTACACTGCCTTTTTCAAATTTTATAGGTGTTTTCAAAAATTAAATCTTCCCAGCCAGGTGCAGTGGTGCTCACCTGTAATCCTATCTGCTCTCCTTAGATGGCTGAAGTAGGAGGATCACAAGATAGAGGCCAGCCTCAGCAACTTAGTGAGACACTATCTCAAAATAAAAAGTGGAAAGAGCTGGGAATGTAACTTGGTGGTAGAGAACCCCTGGGTTCAGTTCCCCAGAATTATAAAATTTTAAAAAAATTTTAATTAAATATTCCTTTGTATCAAAATATACATAGTAAGTATTCAATAACTAGTAATTGATGGAAATGATTCTCTTCTGTATGCTGATCTGTCTCCCATTGACACACACACACACAAACACACACACACACACATCCAGAATAAAAATAATACACTACAGATTCCTAAGGACCTTGTTTATAACAGCTGGTTAGGGTGGGTGAAAAGCCCACATGGATTTCTTCCACACATTGGGCATGCAGAGGGAGCACTCATTATAGTCAATAGGTGCTCCTAGCTTGGAAAAATAATCTAGTTGCATTATCACAGGTTCAAGATCAAAACTCAATTATTACAGGAGATCTGATATCAAGCTTGATAATTCTCTACAAATTGGTACTCTGTAATCATTCCACATATGTAGAATATCTTCTGGTCTAATTTTGGAAGATTTCATACTATCCTATTCATTTCATCAGCATTCTTTGAAGTCAAGAGGCCCATTCACTGCCAGCACAGGAGTTGCTGTTCATTCCTTGTTCCACAGCAATGACTCTGGGGAGGTGGGAAACCCATCTTCCTCTCAGCTGCTTACTACGTACTGTGCTGATGTGAAGACCGGATGAGCTGCTATAGCCTATGTCCTGCTCCCTTCACCTCTATCAACTTCACTCTTTTCTCTTTAGAAATAACATAAATTGTAGAGTAAAAAGAAGTCAAGGCAGTATACACAGAGGCTTTCCTTATAGTCCATGTCCTGTTTGTTTTTAAGAAAATAGTTGCTGTTTTTTCAGGTTTAATGTATACAAATCCTAAAGGTCTTATTCATATGTTCAAATTAGATCTTTAGGTTTTGACTAGTTTAGGAGATTTTTGTTTCCAAGTTTAAGAAATACTTCAGTCTTTAAGAATGATTTTAATTTTCTTATTACAAATGTGAACATAAATGTAATGCCTAGATTTTTAGTTTGGGACTAACAGTGTTTCATTCTTTAAAATTAGGGCATTTCACAACACACACACCCCACTGACTACCCAGCAACAAAGCTGCTATGACACAGGCTTTGCCTTTTCACCCTCCTCAGCCTCACAACATAATTCTGACTGAGACAGAAAGAAAGGGCATGGGAGGTCATACCAAGAAAGCTTCTTGCAACTTATAAACCCGTTTAGTCATTGCACCCAGGGGTTGGAATTTCAAGCTCACAGGTCAGATGAGTTCACACTGGCCTCATCATGCTCTGCATAGTAATTACACATTTCCATGGAGATGTATCATTTTCCAAGAAACCTCAAAGTGTCTCCAGACCTGGCTCTGAGTTTGTATCAGCAGAATCAAAATTCACCAAACATTTTTGTTTTTTTTTTTTAATCTGAGTCAAATTCATAGCTATTTCCCATTATCCTTTAGGGAGGTGGAATAGCCTAATGACTAAGAATATGGGCTTTGGGTCACACTGTCAATTTTGTTACTTGCCTGTTAGTTACAATTAAGCATGTTACTTAATCTGCCCAAGTTTCATATCAATAAAATGGAAAATCTATGTCAACAATTTATGTAAAGCATTAAGCACAGAATCTGGCAATAGTGAACATTCCATAAATTTTATTTATTATGAGACATAAGAGAAATGAAAATCAAGGACAAAGAACATTAAGGCACCCCAAAATTTTAGCTCAAAAGGTCATGAGAAACTAGACTTCAGCTATCTCTACCTCAGAGAATTTTTGACCCTGTGTAGCTTTACATTCATTTTCCAGCATATACTGAAAACCCCCAGGCCTAAACTCACCACATCTGTAGTTTACGTGCTGAGAGCTATAGTCTTCACTAGAGTGGAACATGCCAATCGTACAGATAGCCACCAGGGTCATTTAGTCCTTAACTTCCTTCCTTTCCCAGGAATTTCTTTATTTTTGTCCTTTTCCCCATTCTTTTTCTGAAAACTGTGTTATGTGTATTCTTTACATTATCCAGTCCCTTTCCCTCCCCCGCATTATGGATCAGTATCCACCTCTCAGAGACAACATTCAACATTTGGTTTTTTGGGATTAGCTTACTTCACTTAGCATGATATGCTCCAACTCCATAATTTTACCTGAAAATGCCATAATTTTATTGTCTTTTAATGCTGAGTAATATTCTATTGTGTATATATACCACAGATTCTTTATCCATTCATCTATTGAAGGGCATCTAGGTTGCTTCCACAGTTTAGCTATTGTGAACACTGAAGTGGCTGCATCACTGTAGTATACTATTTTTAAATCCTTTGGGTATAGACCAAGGAGTGGGATAGCTGGGTCAAATGGTGGTTCCATTCCAAGTTTTCTAAGGAATCTCCATACTGCTTTCCAGATTGGTTGTACCAATTTGCAGTCCCACCAGCAATGTATGAGTGTGCATTTTCCCCAACATCCTCACCAACACTTATTGTTGTTTGTATTCTTGATAACTGCCATTCTGACTTGCATGAAATGAAATCTTAGAGTAATTTTGATTTGCATTTCTCTGATTGCTAGAGATGTTGAACATTTTTTCACGTATTTGTTCATGGATTGATTCTTCTGAAAAGTGTCTGTTCAGCTCCTTAGCCCATTTATTGATTGGGTTGTTTTTTTTGGGGGGGGAGTTGTTTGTTTGTTTTTTGTTTTTGGTGTTAAGTCCCTTTTTATAAAACAGCTTGCTACCCTTCCTGCACCAATCTAAACTCTTGTCAAACAACTGGTGTTTGTTTGCCACTTGTGGGTTTTGCCTATAAAACTTGTTTGAACTCTGCATAAGCCCAGAGAACATATTCAAGACTGCTTAAAATGTTGGTTTCTCAAGTTGTGACTCAGGTTCAAATAAATGTTTGTTTCTTAATTAATTTGTCCGTAAATTTCTCCTAAGGTTTGACAGAGACCATAAAACAAGTCATATTTGCAGTTTAATCAATGTACACAGTATGCTTAGATTACAGACCCCCAGAATCTTGCAAAGTAACTCTCAGTCATTCTACAACTGGTAAGTTGTCTGAAGTTACACACAGTTTAACTCATAGCATGAAGAAGTTTATATCAGTCCAGATTAAGTGATATTATAATTGTTCAGATTAACTGAAAATTTCACTGAGGACAAGCAATGGAAGTTTCACAAATTATTATTTTATTCCCTATAAGCTTCCTTGTAGTTAGATTTTTTCCACAGAATAATAAAAAGGGCTTGCAATGAAACATTTTTATAACAAATTTATTTGTAACTATATCAAATGTTTCTGGATATGTAAATCATAGAAACTCTAAATGTGCATAGATATTTCAGATATCACTACAAAAAATAAAACTGATGTATTGAAGACTTGTGAACTAACCATCATAAAATCCTTAAGGCATCCATCTTGCCAAGGCATTTGATGTTGTTAAAACATGAAGAGTTAATGAAATACACAAACTTGTTAAGAATTTAGTTATGTCAGCCAGGCTCAGTGGCGTGCTCCTGTAATTCCAGCAGTTTGGGAGGCTGAGACAGGAGAATTGTGAGTTCAAAGCCAGCCTCAGCAATGGCGAGGCGCTAAGCAACTCAGTGATACCCTGTCTCTACATAAAACACAAAATAGGGCTGAGTATGTGGCTCAGTGGTTAAGTACCCCTGAGTTCAATCCCCAGTACAAAAAAATAATAATAATTTAGTTATGTCAAGCTATGTGCTAGGAATTGAAAAGTGTAACATTAAATCTTAACATTCAAGGAGTTCAGACAAACAGAGAAAATTTAAGTACATCAGCTAAGTACTATAATGGACATATGTTTAAGCAGACAGAGGGAGCCCAGAGAGAGATAAAAGGAAATCAGTGTGGGATGGAAAGATAGGAAGTGCCTAGGGAATTAGAGAGAAGAAATTACTTTTGAAATATACCTTGAAATGTGAGTGAGAGTTTTCCAGACTGGATTTTCCACCTGACAGGGTAAATAAAGCGTAAAAGAATGAATGTATATGGCATGCTTGTTTCTCCAGCACACTGTCCTTTAAACTAGACCAAAACACGCATGCACAATTTTCCCACATGGCTCTGAAATGCAAGTTCAAAGTTCAACAGGGCTTCTTGACCTCACCTTCCTTCCAAAACAGTTACCAATTAATCCCCAGATGGTCTTTCTCTGGATTTCTGTTTCACTTCCTGACTTTCATATTACTTCTCCCTATCTGATGGATGCTTATTTTCTTTAAATCTGGTACATCCCCCAAATTTTGAATTCATCTTTTGCCATCCTAAACACATTATCACAATCTGTATATTAGAATTTTTCTAAATAAATATTCATACAGATATTAGTGTAGATGTCTGCATATATAGATGAGAAAGAGGAAAAAATTTCTACTTAAAAACACAACTACTGTTCATCTAGAGGGAACCCTAGTAAAATTAAGACCCTTTGTTTCACTGAGCACCTTGGTAGATTGGGATAGAGAAAGGTGAATCACAGTGGAATAAATTGCTATTTCTATAAAAAATGAGAAACATATAATTCAATCTTTGATTAAAGTACAGAATTCTGAACTTTCAATTCATAAAACAAAAGGTTTTATAAAACTTTGTGAATGACTCAATCAGGAAATGCAGGAAGACCTGGAAAGAACGTATTCAAAGTTGAAAAGCTCAAAAAAAGTAAGTGGCACTGTGCCTGAAGATATTAAAATATACATAGATAGGGAGATGATTGATAGATGATAGATAGATAGATAGATAGATAGATAGATAGATAGATACAGGTAGATAGATAGATTTATATATACATATATTATACTTGCAACAAGTTTAGTGATATATAAGCCACTTCATTTCATTTCCAGCCTCCTTGAAATCTACTTGACATCATATCCAAACTACCTGAGGGAAGGCAACTAATTTAAGAATCACATAGACTAGCTATATTTAGACAGCTGCCTAAGTAGGACACATACATGAAAATTAAAAACAGCCTATAGTGTCATTTTTAATTGACTATACAGGAGGAAAAGCTAAAATAATTTATACAACCTCATATCCTAAGTAGAGTTCCTGTTAGGATCATAACACTGTATGTTCATTTTTCATCAAACTCTCTTGTAGATTGTCCAAGAACTATTCACCATATTCAAGAATAATTATTTTCAAAATCTGCATGACCTATTTGAGAGAGAGAGAGAAAGAAGGAAAGTAACAAGGAAATAAATAGAAATGCAAAAAATAAAATAAAATTAAAATAAATAGAAATGCAGACCAATTATCAGAAAAATGACTACATGGGCCAAGTGAAAATTGATCAGATGTAGTGTCCTAAATTTGAAAAGAATAATGAAGCAAGTACCTTTTTAAAATAAAAACACAAATCAGAGTTCTGAGAAAACATGAAAAAATAACAATACAAGGTGAAAAATAAATATAAGAGAAAAAATACCCCAAAAATGAAGATCAAATTGGAAATAGCACAAAGAAAAATAAACATGCTGAAAGTACAGCATAAAAAACACAAAGCATAGTTTTCAAAAAAAAACTGAATAAAACAAAATAGGCGAATATCTTAAGCATAAAAAAGGAAATGGTGGTATTGTCAAACATGGTATAGTACCCCATTAATATGTTCAACCCTTCTGTTTTTAGGTATCAGTTTAAAAATAAGTACATAAAAAGATTATTTTGCCTGTTCTAAGTTCCAATAGATAGATAGATAGATAGATAGATAGATAGATAGATAGATAGATAGATAGATAGATGATAGATAGAAAGATTGGTTTATATATACATATATTATACTTGCAACAAGTTTAGTGACATATAAGCCACTTCATTTCATTTCCAGCCTCCTTGAAATCTACTTGACATCATATCCAAACTACCTGAGGGAAGGCAACTAATTTAAGAATCACATAGACTAGCCAGGAAACATCAATGATGTAAGACAACTGATGAAAAGACAATTGTTCACGATATGTCTATGAAATTACCTTTAACCAGGTATCATCTACATTAGGATTTGTCATTTTAAAATCTTACATGAATGTAATAGCTGAAATTTATATTTTATTATTGTAAAAGCATTACTTAATTACTTAAGCTGATGGTAAAAGCACAGGAAATAGATGTCTATGCAGTGTGAGTAGGTGGTATTTTAATAACTGCTGGTGATAGTTAAAACAATTCAGAAAATTAAAATGGTAAGCTTAGGATTGAGAGAGAGTGTAAACGTACTACTTGTATTTGGAGTTGCACCAAGTTTTTAGCTCTTAAAGTCAATAGATTACTTTTATACTACAAAATTTCAGAAAGCCTTATTGGTATACGTGGAGGCATGTGTCAGCAGTTCTTGCATACTTTCTTGATAAATAAGAAATTTGAAGCAAATATTATTAGATTCACAATCTAATTCTTAATAGGAATAATGATAGTGGTATATGCATAAATATGAGACTATTTTCTTGCATTGATCATGATAGTGTGTTATGTGAATTTTCCTTGTTATGTTGTGATTAATATGATAAGGGAGTATAGTAGGTAATTAGTATATTAATTCATACTAAGACAATAGTAAAATTTGGTTATGAAAATGATGCTATAACCAAAAAGTAGTCCTCCAATAAGGTTAACACCTGGTAGTAAGGTATATTGGTTAGGCTTGCCAGTACTCATCAAGCTGTTACTATAGTAAGTAATGCCTGTGGTCCACAAGCAAATATTATAATTCAACTAGGAATTCTCTTATGGTTAAAATTTGCAAGGCAAATTATACTGAGGATATGCAGCCATGGGCAATTAGGACTGTGGACCGTGTAAAACTGCATGTCGTTTATATATAAATAGCTACAACTGCTAATGCTATATGATTTGTGGATGAGTATGTAATGAGTGATTTTACGTCTGTCTGGCAAAAACAAATAGAGCTATTAGAATTATTCTTCATAGGAATAACATAAGTAGTGGATAGGCTATATATTCCATTAGTGGGTTTAAAATTATAGTAATTCATATTATACCATAGCCTCCTAATTTTAGTAATACAACTGCAAGAACTACAGACTGAGTGATTGGGGCTTCTATGTGTGATTTCAGTATTTTTGTTACCATACAAATTTGGCCACAAAGTTCAAGCATAATTCCAAAGACTGGGGATACTATTTTACTTACAAAGGTTCTGACTGCTTATTTTTAGTGTCTATGATTCACAGAGCTTCCAGAACTTAAGTAACATGGGTGAAAAAAATAATAAATAATGCAAATGTGTAAAAGTACTTACCACCCACTCAGGAGGCTGGGGCAGGAGGATCACAAGATCAAGGCCAGCCTCAGCAATAAAAAAAAAAAACAATGCTCAGGAGTACAGCACTCCTGGGTTCAATCTCCAAAAACAGAAAAAGGGGAAGGGCACAAAACTACCCTTTCATGATTTAGGGCAACAAGACTGACATAAGCAAAGAGCAAACATCTGCAGAAGCCCCAGCCTAGGACATGGGAAACTGCAACTATTGACTTTGAAACACATGCAAAAGATGCAAATTCACAACTGCATTTGAAGAAGTGGCTCAGAATTCTTTCTAGCTGAGGACATAGCTCTAGGTCTGGGGTTGTGACTCTGCGGCTAGGGATGTAGCTCTAGAGCTGGGGCTGTGATGCTGGGACTAGGGATGTAGCTCTAGGGCTGGAGATGTAGCTCAGTGGTATAGTATGCCTAGCATGGGTGATGCCCAGTGTTGATCCCCAGCACTGCCTTCTCACCCCATACCCCACACCACACACATGTTCTTGCCACACAGGAAAAGTCAGATTAACTGATTCAGATAGACACCTTCAATCTTCACTGAAAATCCAAACCAAACTCATCTCACTGTTGATTAGTAAGTAGAATTTGGGTGGTTTTAACCAAATCATGCATCCACACAAAATAAGCAGGAGGTGGATAAGAGAATTAGTGTTTGCAGCAGTGTGTCATCTACTAATAAAATGAGATAAACATTCACTGCTCCTTCATTAGTTGGTGACAGAAGGGACACAATCACTCTGGAGGTACTATTTACTCAAAGCACTTTACAAGTATAAATTGCAGTGGTTTTCTAATAACATTTATTTAATTTACATATGTAAGGGGAAGAGATAAATGAGATGACCAAGACTTAAGTTATTATCAAAACAAAAAACTTACTATTCTAGAAGTTATACTTGGATTTTTACTCTCTGAGAAAACAAACTACTTTTATATGTATATATTTTTATGTAATCAGTATTCTATTTTTGGTTTGGAAAAATTTTTTCCTAAAACAATTATGTTAAATATTAAAGAGTAAAATCTAATGTACTTATTAAAAAATATAGAAAAATGAACACTGAAATATCTAATTTTTTCAGATAATTGATTCTTTGGAAAGATCAAGGACAATTAGATTTTTAGAGTTAAAAGAGAGGCCAATAGATTAAGGAAAAATTAATGAAAAATTAGCCTATTTTTTAATTGGCTTAAGAAGAATAAACTGATGAAATCAATAAGCTGAGAAGAGTTGTGTTAATTCAGATTATGGAATTTTTAGAGTATTATGTTAATGGTATGAGTAAAACTACGAATACGACAAATGTTAACATTGAAGATTTAAATCTGACACATAGTCAAGATCATAAGTATTAGATACCATTACTAGTAACACCAGACCTACAGCATCCTCACCGGGTGAAAGTATTAGTAAAATGATTGACGTAAAGGTTGTGTCAGCTTTCTGTTGCTGTGGCAAATATCTGAGAAAAACAACCTAGAAGAGAGAAGACTTATTGTGTTTTCTTTTAAAGTTCATTTATTCTACTTAGGTATACATGATAGCAGAAAGCATTTTGATTCATTGTGCACAGATGGAGCACAACTTTTCATTTCTCTGGTTGTACCTGATGTAGAATCACATCATATATGCAGTCATACACAAAGCTAGGGCTATGATGTCCATCTCATTCCACCATCTTTCCTGACCCCATGCCCCCTTCTCCCCACCTCCCCTTTGACCAAAGTTCTTCCATTCTTCCCATGTCCCCTCCCTCATCATGGATCAGCATCCACTTATCAGACAGGATATTCAACATTTGGTTTTTTGGTATTGGCTTACTTCACTTAGCATGTTCTCTAACTCCATCCATTTACCTGCAAATGCCCTAATTTTATTCTCTTTTATTGCTGAGTAATATTCCATTGTGTATATATACCACAGATTCTTTATCCATTCATCTATTGAAGGGAATCTATGTTGGTTCCACAGGTTAGCTATTGTGAATTGGGCTGCTATAAACATTGAAGTGGCTACATCACTGTAGTATGTTGTTTTTAAGTCCTTTGAGTATAGACCAAGGAGTGGGATAGCTGGGTCATATGGTGGTTCGACTCCAAGTTTTCCATACTGCTTTCCAGATTGGTTGTACCAATTTGCAGTTCCACCAGCAATGTATGAGTGTGCCCTTTCCTCCATATCCTCGCCAACACTTACTGTTGTTTATATTCTTGGTGATTGCCATTCTGACTTGTGTTAGATGAAGTCTTAGAGTAGTTTTGATTTGCATTTCTCTAATTGCTAAAGATGTTGAACATTTCTTCATATGTCTGTTGATGGATTGTATATCTTCTTCTGAGAAGTGTCTGTTCAGCTCCTTAGCCCATTTATTGATTTGGTTGTTTGCTTTTTGGTTTAAGTTTTTTAAGTTCTTTATATATCCTGGAGATTAGTGCTTTATCAGATGTGTGTGTGGCAAAAATTTGTTCCCAGAATGTAGGCTCTCTATTCACTTCATTGATTGTTTCTATTGCTGAGAAGAAGCTTTTTTTTTTTTTTTTTGAGAAGAAGCTTTTTAATTTGAATCCATCCCATTTATTGATTCTTGATTTTACATCTTGCACTATAGGAGTATTGTTAAGGACGTAAGGTCCTAAGACAATATGATGAAGATTTGGGCTTATTTTTTCCTCTATTAGGCATAGGGTCTCTGGTCTAATTCCTAGGTCCTTGATCCACTTTGAGTTGAGTTTTGTGAATGGTGAGAGATGAGTGTAGTTTCATTTTGCTGCATCTGGATTTCCATTTGTTGAAGAGGCTATCTTTTCTCCAATGTACATGTTTGGCACCTTTGTCTAGTATAAGATAATTGTATTTAAGTGGGTTTGTCTCTGTGTCTCCTACTCTGTACCATTGATCTACATGTCTATTTTGGTGCCAGTATCATGCCATTTTTGTTATTATAGCTTTGTAGTATAGTTTAAGATCTGGTATTGTGATGTCTCCTGCTTCACTCTTCTTGCTAAGGGTTGCTTTGGCTATTCTGAGTCTCTTATTCTTCCCAAACAAATTTCATGATTGCCTTTTCTATTTCTATAAAAAATGACATTGGGATTTTAATTGGAATCACATTGAGTCTATATAGCACTTTGGGTAGTATGGTAATTTTGACAATATTGATTCTGCCTATTCAAGAGCAGGGGAGATTTTTCCATGGGAAGACTTATTTTGGCTCACAGTTTTAGAAGTGCCAGTCCATTGTCTGACAACCTCATTGCTTGGGCCTGAGATAAAACAGAACAAGATGGCAGAAGGGTTAGGTGGAGGAAGGCTGCTCAGCTCATGGTAGACAGGAAGCAGAAAATGAGAGAGAGAGAGAGGAAAAGAGACAGAGAGAGAGAGGGAGGGACTATAGACAAGAAATGCCCTTCCAGGCATGCCCTCAGTGACCTACTCCCTCTAACCATGCCCCACACCTACAGTTTTCACCACCTCCCAAAAGTCCACTCAGCTATCAATAGATTTATCTGCTGATAAAGTCAGGGCTCTCATGATCCAGTCACTTCCCAAAATGCCACCTCTGAACATTTATACACTGGGGATTAAGCCTTTAACACATGAGTCTGTAGGGGACATTTAAGATCCAAATCATAACAAGGGTAGATAGTCTGAAGTAAATAATTAAGATTTCAAGCCAAGCACTGTGGTGCACACCTGTAATCCCAGCACTTGGGAGGCTGAGGCAGGAAGATCCCAAGTTCAAAGCCAGCCTCAGCAATTCAGCAAGGCCCTAAGCAACTTAGCAAGATGCTGTTTCAAAATGAAAAATAAAAAGGGCTGGAGATGTGGCTAAGTGGTTAAGAGTCCCTAGATTCAACCCCTGGTATCAAAAAAAAAAAAAAAAAAAGGATTGCAAGAGTTCCTAAAATAAATGGTGATAACATTATGCCTTCTAAAAAGAATAATGAAGAGCTTAAATGTGATCAGTATACCAGTATTCCTACTGAGGGTTTAGTATAGTCTAGGATACTGTTAATATAAGTTGAAGGCATGTTTGTAATAATGAAATATAATTTGATGAACCAAAGTCATCTTTTTTTAATTTAATCACCATGTTCAGTTTTTTCTAATCTCTTTTGAATTTATTCATGAACAAGGGCTAGGGTTAAAATGAAGATTAGAATTAGTGCTGCAGTGAACATAGGTTTTGCTTATTTGAGATTCTCATTGTAAACTCTAGATCCAACAGCAAAAAATGACAGGTGCTAAGAGTTTTGTAGAGAAAGGCAGATGGGCAGTTTCTATTGAATCAAATTCACATTCATTTGGGCTTAATTTTTCTGTATGAATTTTGTGGTAATCATCATAATGTGATGATTACAAATAATTTTAATAACAATATTAATAATAATATTAATGAAGTTAATATGAACAATTATTCTTTTTCAGGTTAATACCAAAGCTAAGTGATTGGAAGTCAGTTGTACTGATTAACACTAAAAGAACAGGATCCTCACTGATAAAAACAAACCAAAATATCAAATAACCTCTACAAAATGTCAATGTCAGGCAGTAGCTTCAAGTCCAAAATGGTAATTTAGATGTAAAGTGAAATTTTACATGACAAAAGAAGTGACAAAAGAAGCATAAGATAAGGCAGATCCAATAATTACATGTGGTCCCTAGAAACCTGTTGTGATATATACTGCCTCAGAAATGGTAAAAGGATGTTTCAAAATATTCTGAGGCTTATAGTAATATAAAATAAATGACTATTGAAGTTATGATAAGAGGGGTTTAAAGTACATGTTTGTGGTTACCTTCTGTGAGTCTACAGCAGGCTCAGGGTGATTTACACCCAGAGGCCAGTAGCACTGATGTGTTGAGTGAGTAGTGGAACCTCTGAGGGGGCTAAGTGGATCAATACCTGTTGGTGGTCAACAGGTAATTCTAGGTCCTAATTCTGGGACCAGAGTGAGGCTCAGAAGACTACAAAGAAGAAATTTTCTGATATAACAGAGAGATGTTTCATATCATCAGCCTTTTAGGACAATTAATGTGAAGTGACCATGAAATATGCTTTCCCGGAGTCTCTTCCTTATTGGTGGTATATTGTTCATGTATTAGTTAATAAGCCCAGGGATAGTAAAATATTTAAATTAAAGTAAAATTATATCTCTAACCTGAATGGCAATCACATGACTGATAACGCTCCTCCTATAAGTAGCCAGAGATGTGCTTAACTACATGGTAGGTGTACCTCTGCTGGGTCAGGTAAAGGCTAACTAGGAGTGTTAAAGGCTAACTAGGAGTGTGAAGATGAAGCTTGAATCAGAACTACAGCAAATTCAAGAATAATGAGGTGGGAACAGCAAATATTATCAAGGCCATTGTAGGTCTAACAGATGTTAGTACTAAAGTGTCTCCTCTAATGAAGTGTATAAGTAGATGTACAGTTGTGATGATGGCCATTTATCATGTAGTTAGGGATGTGGGTTGGATAAATAGGCTAATGGTATCCATAATTACAAGCATAGGAATAAATGGGACAGATGCTTCTTGTGGTAGAAAGTGGACTGGTAATGCTTTTGTTTTCTTGCAGAAGCCAGTAATTACTGCTTCCTCCCAGAGTGGCATAGCTGTGTCTAGATTTATTGAGAATTGAGTGCTTAGTATAAATGAGTGATATAATAGCCCAAGTAAATTTTTTGAGTCACAAATGAGTGAGCTTATTATTAGAGTTCAAGAAGTGTATTATTTGATATTATGAATCACTATTATTTGTCTTAGTATGAGTTGCACCAATCATTATGGATTATAGATTAGTTGATTATTGATAAATTTATTGGGGTAGAAAATGGAATATTTGGGAATTAAATCATTAAAGTAATAGGAACTTCTATTATGAAATAATGAAAGAGAAAAATTAATTTTCATATACTTTCTTCATTAAGGGATTTCATGTTTTAGTATTCTTGGTGATAGATTTGAAGAATAGATGTACTTTGAAATTTTTAATTGAAATAAAATTAATAGTACAAGAATATCAATAAAATTGCATTGATTTATCTAGCTGTGACATTTCATTTGTGGAGAGATTAATATTCTCAGTCTTTAACTTAAAAGGTTAATGCTATTTAGCTTTACAATGACATTATAACTTGGATACTGATAAGTTTTCAAAGTGGAACTAGCTCAATATGATAGTCATAAAGCTGTGATTTGATCCAAAAATTTCTCAGCATTGTCCAATATACAGGGCTGGTCATATGGATGTTGGGATCATGTGATTTAAATGTCCCAGAATTGTGTGATTTTAGGCCTAATGATGGAATAGCTCAGGATTATAATACATCTTCAGATGAAATTAGTAAATAAATTGGTTTATGTATATATAGGTATTTGTTAGTCTACTTTTCATTACTGTGACAAAATAACTGACAAAATCAATAGAGAAGGACTTATTTTGGCTCACAGTTTCAAAAGTTTCACTCCAGGATTGACTGGCTCTTTTGTTTCTGAGCATGGGGTAAGGCAGAACATCATGGCAGAAGGGCATGGCAAAGCAAGACTGCTCTCTTTATTACACTCATGAAGCAGATAGAAAGAGGAAGGGGCCGGAGACAAGATATAGTCTCCAAATGCATAACCCCAAGGACCCACTCTCTTCAACTAGGTCGCACTTCCTACAGTTTCTATCACATCCCAATAGTCCATTCAACTCCTTCATTGTCCATATAGCTATGAATCCATCAGTAGGTGATGGATTAACTCATTGATAATATTAGAACCTTCATGAACCATTCACTTCCCAAAACCTCCAGCCCCAGAACATTTCTATGTTGGGAACCAAGTCTTCAACCCCTGAGCCTTTGGTGGACATTTCAGATCCAAGCTATAGGAAGATAGGATTACTCAATTATCAACTTTGAATAGTTATATTTTTTCTTGGCTCAAATCTTTCACAGAGATCATGGGAAAATCAAAATTTAAGTCTTCATAAGCTTTATCCTCATAACTTCAATATTATTGGTGGCCTATATTTAAGGAAGGGTTATTAACTTCACCTATTTTGTATAAGGTTCCTAAAGATGATAAATAAATTAAGATTAAGATATTATTGGGTACAATAGTTCATACTGTCTCTCCTTAAACACCTGAAAGACTCAGGTGGGTTAGTTTATTTGTTAATATTAATGAAATAATATAAAGGACTAAAGATATAATTAGGAATACAACTATTAGGGTAACTATGAAGCTGTAAGACCTTCTCTATTAGAGGCAATTTTGTATAAAGATATAAATGATTTTGCTGGGCACAGTGGCAAATGCCTATAATCCCAGTGGCCAAGGAGGCTGATGCAGGCAGATTGCAAGTTCAAAGCCAGCCTCATCAAAAGCAAGGCACTAAGAAACTCAGTGAGATCTTGTCCCTAAATAAAATACAACATAGGGCTGGGGTTGTGGCTCAGTATTCTAGTGCCCCTGAGCTCAATCCCTAATACCTCTCCCTCCCCAAAAAAGATACAAGATTTTAATCTAAAATCACCTTTGACAAAATTATGTGATATTTTTACTAGTGACCACTATGTAGATAAAGTTATACGTATATGGGACTGATTCATAACCAGATTTTTCCTGCCTAATTTGAAGTGTTTTTGTAAGTGTGTTCTTCAAATGTGTGATACAGGCATAGAAAACCATAAAGTCATTTAGGATTTATAGTTAAAACTTCTACTGTTTGAACTTTTTTTATTTTGCAGCAAAACTTCTCAAATTATAAAAATTTTGAATATTATTTGTGCTAGTGAGATACATGAGCCCACAGATAAGGCAGTGTTTCATGTTGTATTCACATCAGGATAACTGAAATGTGGTTGTGGCAAGCTTGATAGAGGAAAGAAATGTGGAAGGAAGTTAACACCTACAAATACTATTGTGAAATAAACCTGGCTTAAGTTGAGTAGAGCATATCATTTGAAAACAGTGGAACTAAGTGAATAATCCTCCTATGATAATGAAGACTGACCACCCATATTGAATAAGCATAGTGAAAATTGCTACTACATCCTACTTATCATAGAGAAAATGCCTAGTGATGAATCACCCAGTACAATTCCTATTAGGCTCCAACTGTAACCAGCCTATAATATAGTTGGTGATCATTTAATTACTTCTGTAGATGGTGCTAGTCAGCTAAAAACTTTAACTCCTGTGGGAACAGCAATAATTATAGTAACTGACATAAAATACACTTGGTTATCAAAGTCTGTCCCTACTATATATACATGATGGATCCACACAATAAAACCTAGAAAGTTAGGCTGGGGTTGTGGCTCAGTGGTAGAGCACTTGCCTCACACGTGTGAGGCACTGGGTTCAATCCTCAGCACCACATAAAAATAAATAAGTAAAATAAAGACATTGTGTCCATCTACAACTAAAAAATATTTTTTTTAAAAAACCTAGAAAGTCAATTGATATTCACACCATACTTATATAAAAAATGGCTTTTTCCCCCAGATAATAGATCATAATATGTGAAAGTTTTCTAAATCTGAGTAAAATAAGAATTTATACCTCTGGGTGACCAAATAAATTGGAATAGATGTTAGTACAAAGTTGGCTCTCCTTCTCCATCTGAGTAAAAAACAAGGGCCTTAAGATTACAGTCTGTCAGTAGTTTAGAGACACAAGCAGCTGGTACTGGGAAGGAGAGTAATAAGGGTACAGCTGTAAGTCATGCCTATCAGATAAACTGTGATGTCTGGTATAGTGGTCATAGATTAAAAATTGTTGTGATAAAATTAATAGCTCCCAAAATGGACAAAAAATCCTGCTAAGAGCAATTAGAAAGTGCTAAGGTCCAGAGAAGTCCCTATATGTGCCAAATTTTCAGGTAACTGTTCGTGCTAGTCCAGTAGCAGCTTCTTCCTAAGAGGCACACTGAAGTGAAAAGGATGGTAGAAGAAGTCAAAAGCTTAAACTGTTCACTCAGGGAAATTCTAGATTCAGGGATCCAATCAGTGCAGGAACTAATGAGATACCAAATCCTCCAATCATAATTGGTACAATCATGAAAAATGAATGAATAGGCAGTTGTAATAACATAAATTTGATCACCCAATAGGACTGCTGGTTGACCTAATTCAGCTCAGATTAAGAAATATAAGCAGTTTCTACTATTCTGGCTCAAGCACCGAATAGCAGATATAATATGTCAGTGACTTTGAAGTTTGACGCAAATAATCAATGATTAATGGACACAGGTAGAAGAGTAAAATGGCTGAGTAAACATTACACTGCAAATCTGTAGACAGAGTTTGAGTCCCCTTTTAATCATGCTTCAAAATGAAGACTCATGTTGAATTGCAAATTCAAAGGAGCAGCTTCAATTCTGCAAGGACTTTTTTTTATAGATTTTTTTGTTTTGTTTTTCACAGTTCCTTGTTGCAAAATGTTCCTTGTTCATTATTTTATTGCACTTTTGTACTGTTTTTCTTTTTCCTCAAATGAGGAAGACCAGCCCACTGCTGTACCTTCTCAAATGGTGCCAGATTTCAAATTTTCTGGGGCCACAGTAAATAGTATAGTATAGCAAGAAAACTACCCATTCAGAGAACAGAGAGAGGCACACATAGAAACCAACATGTGAAAGGTCTTATATTACATGAACAACATTGCATGTGGGGAGTATTCATGTGGTAGTTAGTGGGATGGGCAAGACTAGAGACAAGAAACCAAGTTAGTAGATAGTTATTATATTAGGGAGAGAGAGTAAGACCTTCAAAGAAAGCACATCTAAGAACAGAGACCAAAAATAATCAAACAAAGTCAAATTAACAGGAATACAAAACTACAAGAATACATAGGCTGGAATAAGGTAACATGGATGACTAAATCAGAATGAAGGAACAAAGGCCAATAAAAGGACTTAAGATGGCCCACATGAATCAAGTTAATAATGACCACATTCAGATGTAAGGAACCTAAGTCTTCAGTATAGAAATGCACAACTGTGACCTCAAGAGATGGCTTTAACAAAGAACATCTACTCAAGAATTATTCACAACCAAAACCACTCAAAAAGAGCAACAGAGGCAAGAATATTTACATATCAATTTTCAGAACAAATTTAGTCAACACATCTAGGTATATTTTTCCAATACCTCTTATTCTTGCTGGTTCCTTATATAGTTTCTTTTACCCCTAGACCCAAAATTAACAGCATCAAAACTACAAATTGGGCATGGAGATAAAGAAAAGTGGAGAGTCAAAGCGGACACCAAGATTACATGCTCAGTTGTCCTAGTAAATGATAAGAGTATCAACCAAAAAATACAATTCAGAAGCAGTATGTCATTTTTTAACATAGATAAACATGTCAGGAAATACTGCAATAAATCACAAAGAATGAGGGCAAGTCAGAGAATGCAAAAATATATATATGGCAAAGATGTGAGATAATTGCTATAAGAAATGTGAAAGGGTGCTAATTAGAATAAAGCAAGAGAGACCAAACCTGGCCAGATGCAGCACAGAGGAGACAGAACAGGCCGACCCCAGCCCAATGCATAGAGAAGGAGACCAACCAATGAGGCCCCCACCCCCATCTACAAATGCATGGCTGACCCTGCCTGCTTCTATCTAGAGACAACAGACAAGACCAGGAATACCATAACCAAGGTCACTGCAGGCCTAGTTACACAAGGGGTGAGGTGTTGACAACCTAAAGGGACACTACAGGATTATAGGGAAGAAACTGTAATACCTCAGATGGACACTGCTAGAGAGGAAGACACATGAAAAACAAAAAAACAAAAAAAACAAGAGGAGAAAACCCAAAACAAACCAAGATGCTACAATAATAGAACACATTGACAGCACAGTGGATGAAATGTCAGAGTTTAGAATGTACATAATTAAAAGAATCTGTGAAGCACAAAATAATATAAGAGAGCAATTATAGGCAACAATTGATCCCAACAAAAAGATTAGACAGCAAATACAGGCAACCATTGATCACTCCAACAAAGAGATAAGAGAGCAAATAGAGGGAGCAAAAACATTACTTCAAGAAAGAGAGACTCTGAAAAAAAAAAAACAGAAATCTTCGAAATGAAGGAAACAATAAACCAAATAAAAAATTCAATAAAAAGCATCACCATGAGACTAGATCCCTTGGAAGACAGAACCTCAGGTAATGAAGACAAAATATATAATCTTGAAAATAAAGTTGACCACACAATAAAACTAGTAAGAAACCATGAACACAACATCCAAGAATTATGAGATAACATGAAAAGACCAAATCTAAGAATTATCAGGATAGAAGAAGGCACAGAGATACAAACCAAAGGAATGCACAATCTCTTCAATGAAATAATATCAGAAAATTTCTCAAACATGAAAAATGAATTGGAAAATCAAATATGAGAGGCTTACATGACACCAAATGTGCAAAACTACAACAGATCCACACCAAGGCACATTATAATGAAAATGTCTAGCATATACAATAAGGATAGAATTTTAAAAGCTGCAAGAGAGAAGTTTGAGATTACATACAGGGGGAAACCAATTCAAATCTCAGCATATTTCTCAACCCGGACCCTCAAAACCAGGAGATCCTGGAATAATCCTGCTGGGTGGAGCAGTGGCCTATTCTTGAGCCTAAGCTTCTAGCATTAAAAACCTTGTCCATGAGCAACTTGCTTTAGGTCATATTGCGCCTTCAACTAGCCCTCATAATTCTCCCATTTTTGTCATTCAAAAAATATCAGGCAAATGGAGTAATCAGGACCTTAGACATATCAACAAGAAAATGGAAAAAATGGGCACATACCATGGTGGCTTTCCTTTTCCCTTAGCCAACTCGATAGATCACTATATAGTTATCATAGACATTAGGGATTGTTTTTTTCCGTCTCTCTTCATGAAGCAGACAGGCCTTACTTTGCCTTTTCAGTCTGGGAACCTAATCATGCCAACCCTTGTGAGCAATATCATGGAAAGTCTTGCCACAAAGAATGAAAAACAGCCCTACCATTTGCCAAATGTTTGTGGCTAAAGCCATCGCCCCCTTAAGGAGCAACGGCTACATTACTCATTATATGGATGATATCTTAGCGGCTTGCAAAGACCAAGTGTCTCTTCAAGCATCTCTGACTTCACTCCTAAAAAATTTAAAGGATCTTCATCTTCATGTGGCCAAGGAGAAGATTCAAACTCACCCTCCCTTCTCCTTCTTAGGGTTTCATTTTTCTCTGGTGATACAACCTATTAAACCCTCTCTTGATGTCCCCAGTGACATCTCCTTGACAGAATTACAAAAATTATGTGGTAATATTAACTGGATTAGGCCATTCTTGCCATTACCTCCAAAAGTACTTGAGCCCCTCTACAATCTGCTCAAAGGCAGCAAATAGCCTTCTAGAAAGCTTAAGATTACTCCAGAAGCTAAAGGCACTCTGGCAGAAATTAATCAGTTGTTCACATCTGGCTGGCTTCAAAGATTTGACCCTACATTTCTTCTGTCAGCCATAGTATTTTCCACTTTGAAGTTACCCTTAGGTGTCCTTTGGCAATGTGACGGACCTTTATTATGGTCACACTTTCCCTGAAGCTCCTGCCATAAAATCACCAGTCTCACCTCACAAATTATAGCCTTAGCAGTGAGGCTCAGAGAACAAACTAGATCCATAAGGAACCTAACAACATAGTCATACCTTTTCATCAGAAACAAATAGCCTTCCTTCTACAAACTTCTTTAGACTTCCAGATAATGATGGATGGATTTTCCTGGGTCACTGTCTTCCCATCTCCCTCCTTCTAAACTACTGCAGACCCTACAAGATTGTCCATTGATGGTGACCACTCACGCTTTTCCCTTGGGAAAACCCATTCCTATGGCCCCTTGTGTGTTCACAGACACCAACACTCATCATCTTGGCTACATTATAATGGGATCTAATATAACAAATGATCAATTTGTCCAAAGGCATTCTGATTCTGTCCAAGTAGCTGAATTGACTGCACTTATCCTGGTGCTGGAAAGATATCAAACCATTTCCCTTAACATATCTCTGATAGCATATATGCTGTCAAGGTCTGCTCTTCCATTGCTAATTCCACATTTAGGCCTGGAGACTGTCCTGTCGATCAGCCTATGGCTACCCTGAAGGATATACTAGAAGTAAGACAACAACCATGGTATATTATGCACATTCACTCCAATTCCAGGTTGCCTGGCTTCCTATCAGAGGGGAATACCTCTATTGACAAATTTGTAAGTCAGCCTAAAGTGATGATGTCCACTCTAGAACAAGATAGAGTCTTACTCCAGAGGTTTCATCTCTCAGCAGATAGTCTTCATCGCCTATTGCCTGAAATTCCAATCCAACAATGCAAACATCTGATTCATACATGCTCTTACAGTCCATTGTTACCACTGGGCCCACTCCAACCACAGGGAGTCAACCCCCATGGGCTGACACCCAACCCTCTCTGGCAGATGAATGTCACTCATATCTCTACCTTCAAGAAACTTAAATTTGTACATGTGATAATTAACACCTATTCCTCCCTTGTGTATGCTACTGCCCTCAGAGGGGAAAAGGCAGCCTATGTAATTAAGGCTCTGAAGCAAGCAATGCTATTCATGGGCATCCCATGGTCAATCAAAACAGACAATGGCCCAGCCTGTCTCCCTCAGATTGAAGGAATTTTTAACTTCCCGGGGAATTTCCCAAATAAAAGGGATTCCCTATAACCCCCAGGGACAAGCAGTCATTGAAAGAACCAATCACACTCTAGAGGAGATGCTTCAGAAATTTGATTCTACCAAAAAGGACCCTTCTTTGAGATTGTTGGGTGCATTATTTACCCTTAACTATCTCACTTTTGACAAACAAGGCCTCAGTGCAGCAATCCGACACTGGGGTCCATTTACCTTCCCTACCCCCCTTACCTCGGTGTTATGGAAGGACCCCTTGACCCTTCAATGGAAGGGCCCAGACCCTCCACTCACACAAGGGTGAGGTTATGCTTGTGTCTTCTCTCCCACAGAGTCTAAGCCCCTTTGGATCCCAGCCAGGAATATTCGTCCAAGCCTTTCTTGAGAAGACAATGTAACTCCCCTCCTGAGGAAAGAAGCCCCTTCTGTGAGTACCTAAACCAAAGCTAATGTTGTCTTTGACCTTTCTATTCTTAAAAAGGTGTGAAATAAATTATCAGCTCTGTTAGATCCATCCAATTGGATTATCATAGGGCTCAGGGTTCTAAGCCTTCTTCTGGTCCTTCTCTTTGTCAAATGTATAAAAACACAATTAACCAAACTAGAAACTAAACATGTTCTCTTAGTTCATATCATTAAAAATAATCACAGGAACACAAGAAAATTCCCGCCGTATGGATCACAGCCCTCAGGAACATATAAGAAGCTCGCCCACCCCATCTTCACTGGAAATGCAAGGCTTCACAGCTTCAGCCAACCCTAACCCCAAACTCCTTCCCCTTCCACCCCCACCCAACCCCATTACCCCTTCTCTTAGAAGAGAACTCATCTTGGCACATTCACACCACGGGCTGGTTAGTCAATGACGGGTAAGATGCTTTCAAAGATGGGCACAACCTAAGATAGACACAGTTTTGTCTGTTTCCCCCTTTCTCATATGCAACATGTAGGAGTCTGGAAATCCAGCTCACAGATCCCTCCAACATGCTTGCTTATGGGCCACACAGGCCCTGCTGACCTTTCAAATAGAAGTAAAAATGGGGATATGTAGGAGCACTCCCCATACCTTCAACCTCTCCGCTCCCTCTTTCCCCATTCTATGCTGATGGACTGTATACCTGGCATAGAGCGGTACTCCTTTGGTTGTAACCTCAGGACCATGATTGGTCTGAGGACCGTTATTAAGATGTTATACTTCCTGGAATAAATGGGTTCTGCGTCTCACTCCAACAGAGCAGTCTTACCAGCCCCCGGAGTCTGGGTGAATTGGCTCTGCAACCGACCACCCCATACCTCATCTCACAGGACCCCATTTCACCCCTCCTGAGGACCCCTTACTTTCATCCCTGGAGACCCCAACTGGTCAGCAAACCCATGCAAGGCACAACATAAAACAACAAGCATACTTTGGATCCATGGAACAAGTGTAGCTTGGTAGCCATCCTTCTCAAAGCTTTTGCCAGAAGTATCAGTCACTAAGGAGTTTACATGGAAAGTACAGTTGAGCCTCCCACTCTCAGATTTTTGAAGCAATTGTGTTTGTCCCTCTTCTCTAAGAATGTGAACATTTCCAAGTGCTAGCGTATTTTCTCTTTAAAGATAAAACATGTAATCTTATTCTTTAGCCCTCTTTGTCTTTAAAAACCAGGAAACAAGAACCAAGTATGTGGTCCAACTTTAGTAGCTCTGTAGAATACTAGTTTGCACTCTTTCTTCTCTAACTTGCATTATTTTGTGTTTTCCCTCACTCCAATTTTAATTAAAGTTTTTCTATTGTATGAATACATGAATACTTAAATAATATCTGACTACTGTTTCTTGGTTAGCAAAACAATTATTTAAATTATAAGACAAAGTCAATTGGAAATATGGTGATAAGCCTTCCTAAGCTGCTTTGATACTAAAGCAGCATAGAGGTAAATTCTAGAATCAGAAGATGGCATCATCACCTGCAGAGTTAACCTCATTTGCAGTTCATGCTAAATCCCAAATTTCTCCAAACTGAGAACCAGTGGCACACCTTACCTGGTGACCTGAAGGAGGCTGGGAGAGGACGTGACAATCACCAAGGTTTACACAAGACAGGCATCCAGATGACATATGTAATCAGAGACACATTGTTTATACTACCTTTCCTGATCCATATTCTAGAGTAGTGGCTCTTATTCTTATTAAAGGATGCAATGTTTTCAATCAATGGCTATAAAGGAGGCTGATGTATTTTCTAAAGCACTATGCTTGTAGGAAAGCCAATCCAACTTTCTCTAAAAATTCTTCAAAATCTATTCACAACAAAAATATCACTCAGAACTTCTTTAATTTAGCTCAGTGTTCATGACAAAGAAAACAAAGTTTTTCATTGTACTTAAGGGAGAAAATGTTCTCAAAGATTTCTAAAGAAAAAATTACACTGCAGTCTTAGAGGATGCCTTTATTCTTTGTTGCCAGACTGTAATTAGAAAAAGCCACAGGTTTTATTACCACCAATTATTAAAATAACACAGAAAATACACACAGTAAGGAATCAGATAAACCCTCCATAAGCCTAGATAATTTCATCACCAATCCAAAACTGTATGTTTCACGACTAAATTTTCTACAGAAGAATGACACCCTCTGTCACTGTGAAGCTTCATCTTACTGAAAGGTGCCATGGTGAACGTAACTTTTGCCCTCTGTCTTGCACCTTCTCCTCCTTTAAGGAGGTCATTGTTGGAGCTCATGTCCAATCATGTCCTGTCTCCAGACCAAGAGCTGGACATTAGAATCATCTGGTGAGTTCTTAAAAAATTCCTGATGCAAAAGCCAAAGCCACACCAATTGGATCTGAATTTCTGGAGAAAGGACCTGTGCATCAACTTTAAGTTCCCTGGTTGATTCCATGAAATAGCTATATCTGATCCCAGCTTCATATAACAAAATCAGTTAATCCACATTTAAGATATGTGTGATTAGAATCAAGAATCTCATTACCTACTCAGTAAAAGAATCCAATCAGTCAATGGCTGGACTTCGAGATTGCTTTTAGTAAAGAGTGCTATCCTTTTTCTACTCATTTCTCCTTGTCCTGAAATTCACAAGAGAATCCAAACTAGTATTTTAGTGCTACACTAAGGAAAGTTCTATAAAGCTTTTCATTATTGATTTTAAATAGACAGATTTTTAAGAGATTTCATACTCAGTTTAAATTCAGAGAGGAGTCTCAGAGTCAGTTACTATAAAACAAAATGACCACAGGTTCTAACTCAAAGACAAAAGTTACACCTAAAATACTAAGGAAGAGAGTTCATTTAAAGACACATGATTTATTTAGAATAAAAATGCAGTATGCAAATTTAAATGGTTCTTGAAAAATAACTTGCAAGAAGAAGCAGTTATTGTTTTCCTTAAGAAAATTGATATTTTAGGAGGAAAAAAAAGGCAATGAATATCCAACTTCATTTACCTGTCAAAGACCAGATTCAAACAAGAAACAGAGCCTGCCTTCTTCATGTATAATTTTTTCCATAATGTGCTACACTTATTAATTCACTTGGAAGATAGACAACTTTATAAGTACCACACACACACACACACACACACACACACACACACACTATATCTCTGAAGACCTATGATTAGAAATAAGCTCTTTTTTATACAATGCATCAACATTATCTACATTTTTGGAGAGAAAATTGAGATACAAAAACATTAAATGATTCATTTAGGGTCATCCAATAAATTCAATCAGTGGGATAGGGAGAAACAAAATCAGATTTTAATTTTGATATGAGTATCATATAGTCCCAGTAGTTTGCATCATAACCCCTTTTTCTATGAATGTATCTCAATTGATACAAATTGTGCTTTAAGATCCTTGCTGGAGTTTCAGATATGTCATAAGAAGAAAACACCAGTGCCTCTTTTAAAGCTTCAGTGTTTGAGGTTTCCAAAACAAATGTCAGGATTTAGTCTTTTGACATCAGTGAATGGAAACATTCATCCCTAATGGGGAAGAAGACTCTAACATCCAATAAACCAAATGAACTTTTCAAGAACAATTCATGTTTATGAAAAGATACACATGTAGTGTTCCAAAGTCTGACTTTTTGAGCCATCTGCTGTGTCTGTCTTTAGACCAGTTGCACAAATCAGCATCTGGCCTTTCCAAAAAATGCCCGTTTTATATCCATAAGTCATATTATTGACCTCATCAAGTGGTTGGCAACTCTGAGCTTACCATTAAAATTGGAGTTTTCTGACACACAAGGGAAATGAGTGCTAATTGTATAGGAAAAATGAACTGCTTGTTTTCAAATGAATATTGGCCTCAAACTGGAATTTCTGTATGATTTCATGTTTCCCCTCTATTTATAGCAGAGATACATTTTAAGATTTTTGAAAAAGTAAATCGTAATAATACTATTTATAAGATGGGCAAATATTTATAGCTGGAACTCCTGATCACAGATAATTGAGTTGATATCTGGTACCAACAAGTCCAGCATTTAGTATTTATTTTATGACACAATTCCCAAGTGAGATTTCCAGATACCAGAATTATAGCAATATTCTTCAGAATATGCCAGTCAAGAAGTTGCTGTCCCAAAAGAACTTAGCCTTCCCCTTTATTTAAATAATTTAGTCAGCATGCCTTAGTGTTATGCCTTTTCCTAGCCTGGGAAGTACCACCCAATCTCCAAACATCATTCTTCCCTTTTCTAGAGATAAGGAATTATATCCATATCCAACTTGTGTATGGACCTACCACTTGCTATTGCTCATATACTCTTCCTGGCCTCCATATTCTTGTTCTGATAAATCTTATTCTCTGTGTGTTTTGTTTTGTTTTGTTGGTATCAATTGCCACCACCATCTCATGATCTCTCTGCCAACTCTTCAGGAGCCTTTCCATAACAACTTTGGCTATGTTGTCACTAGTGAATCATTGACTCTGATGTCAGCTTGACCCTCTGAATATCTGACACTTAACTTTTCTCATATTGTAAAGTTAACTCACTTTGTTTTTTTTTTTTCTTTCTTTCTTTCTTTCTTTTTTTTTTTTTTTGGTACTGGGGATTGAATTTACAGAAACTTGACCACTGAGCCACATCCCCAGCCCTATTTGTATTTTCTTTATTTAGAGACAGAGTCTCACTGAGTTGCTTAGCGTCTCACCTCACCATTACTGAGGCTGGCTTTGAACTCCCTATCCCTGCCTTAGCCTCCCAAGCTGCTGGTATTACAGGTGTGGGCCATCTCGGCTAGCTCACTTTGCTTTCTTCAACTGGTGACCTCAGGTTTCCCTTTCTGTGCCTCAGCCACCCCTTCTCTGAGTACCTGTGCCATTTTGTCCCAACCAGTCTTCATTGCAATCCACCATCTAGGACTAACAGCTGTCCATTAAAACGTATATTATGCACAGGCTGGAACTGTGCACATTTCTTAGACAGGATGATGACGATCCTTTAATAAACAATAAATGATCTTAACTTCACATGGAAACATGAATATCTGTGTAAGTGATTAAATGAGCAATTCACTGAGAGACAACTTTAAAAAATAAAAATAAAACCCAGAAAGGAAGAACAATATGTCAAAGACAGCAGATGGCCAAATAATACAACATGTATAAAACATTTGGGTAAAACCCAATGTGCTAAGTGAAGTGGGCAGAAAAGGCTAAACAAAAGACATGAGGAATTTTAGTAAACAAAACAAGATGTTGGTTTTTCAGAGAATCATTTCATTGAAAATGAGGGGCAACCAAATAGTAGCATTTTCAAAAATAGAGTTATTTGACTCTTTTTGCAAATCATTTTTATTAAAATCGGAATTTTCCCATATGCAATTTTTTTATGAGTGATGTGAGCTCATGGTATTTTTATTGGCACTCTACTCAACATGACTTTCTATAATTAGTTTCACATGTGACTCTTGCACTCTAGTATGATTACTGAAGAAAATAAAAAAGACCTGAAGGATAGCAGCAGTGCATCATGTTTTATCTTTGCTATCTCAATACATATGCACACACATACACATACACATGCACATAAATTCCTTCCATCACCTCTCTGGGAATAATAACCAGGGTCCTCTGAGTTCATATGTTTTGTGGGGGCTGGGAGAGGTTATGGAGTAATCATGTAAGGAAGCATCAGATGTCTTTTTGTTCTTGTCCTGTAAATAACATTTATAGGATACATTCCAGAGAATGTGGAGCAGCATTAAATTAAGGCTGAAGAGCAAGCTGGAGGAAGAGTAGTTTTAGGAAGGAGTTACTCATAGAATCTTTTGAGCAAGGCTCTCTGACAGTAATTGAGTCCAAAGTTTCCCAATAGTAATGTAACAATAAAGGCATCTTCCCTGTCAAGAACATATGGTATAGATTTAGACAGAGCTAGGTTCAAATCCCAGCCACTTAAATGCCATCTAACTCTGTGACTTTAAGCAAGCTGCTTTTCTCTAAGTCTCCATTTCTTCATCCAAGAGAGTGACTTTAAGCAAGCTGCTTTTCTCTAAGTCTCCATTTCTTCATCCAAGAAATAAGGATAATCTTACCTTCCTCATAACTACTTGTTCAATGCAAAGCATTCATGTCCAGATTTGGCAGAAGGTATGTTCAATTATCTAAGATAATAAACATTAGGGCTAGGGATGTATCTCATGTTTAAGACCCCAGGTTTGATCCTCAGTACCACACAAAAAAAGATAATAAATATTGATAACACTAGTAACCTGGTATTTGGAAGCATTCCCTTGGTTTCTCAACAGTTTTTTTTTAGTTTCCACATGACCTCACTTCCCAGGCATCTGTGAGATTCTGGATCTCACTGAACTATAAGCTCCCTGGGCATCAGTGCAGTCTGTTTGCCTGTCTCTTAACCACTTAAATGTAATTGAGTTCAGTGTGCAGAGTCGAGACAGTCTCCACTAACTAATTGCTATTATGGTTTTGATCTTTAATGTCCTCAAAAGTTTTATGTGATAAAGGTTTGGTCCACAGCCTGTGCTGCTATTGGAAGATGTTGGAACTTTTACAAGGTGGGACTTAGGGAAGGAAGTGGAAACATGCCTTTGAAGAGCTATTGGGATCCCGACCCTTTCTGTCTTTGCTCCTAACTTCCATGAGGTGAGCAATTTTGCTCCACTACATGCTTCCCATTGTGATGTTCTGCCTCACTCACACACCCAAAACAATAAGATAAACAAAACATGGGCTAAAACCTTTGAAGCCAGAACCAAAATAAATGCTTCCTCCTTCAAGTTGACACTTCTCAGGTATTTTATCACAGTAACAGAACACTGACTAATGGAATCATGCAAACATCAATCTATGTTTCTGTAATCTTTAAGGCATGTCTAGCCATTTGGTAGGTCCGTCAAGATTTACAAAAAACCTTGGCTAGTTAAAAAGAAGGAGAAAGAAGGCTGCATCTGGCTCCTGTTCTCATGGCCATTGCTGTCCGTTGAGCTCCACAGAGATAGTGCTGGGGCAAGTAAGAGCTCAGTGGGCACAGGGAAACTGTGTCTCATTGACCAAAAAAAAAAAACAGGTAAACATGGGCAAAGGAGATCTTAAGAAACCAAGAGGCAAAATGCCTTCATATACATTCTTTGTGCAAACTTGAAGGGAGGCATACAAGATATATCCAGATGCATCAGTCAGCTTCTCAGAGTTTGTACAAAGTACTCAGAGAAGTAGAAGACCTTGTCTGCTAAAAAGAAAGAGAAATTTGAAGATATGTCAGAGGCAGAGAAGGACCCTTATGAAAGAGAAATGAAAACCTAAATCCTTCCTGCAGGGGAATCCCAAAAAGTCACAGATCCCAATGCACTTGAGAGACTTCCATTGGTTTTATTCTTGTTCTGTTCTAAATATTGCCCCAAAATCAATGGATTTGGTAATGTTGCAAAGAAACTGAGAGAACTGGAAAAGCACTGCTGCAGATGACAAGCAGTCATTATGAAAAGACTAGTAAGCTGAAGGGGAAATAATATAGGTACCTACTGAGCTGATGGAAAGCCTGGTGCAGCAAAAGGGGGAGTATTCATGGCTGAAAGAAGCAAGTAAAAGAAGGAAAAAGAGGGAATTGAAGAGGAGGAAGAAGAGAAGGAAGATGAAGAAGAAGATGATGAAGATGAATAACTTGGTTCTGGTGCAGGATTTTTTCTGGTCTATAGAGCATTTAATCCCTTTCAAATAAAAATTGAAATGTAAATCAATGTCAGATTTGTTTTTAAAGTTTACAGTGTCTTTTTGGGGGGGTATAGTTAACATTACCAAACGTATCTTTAGATAGCTGTATTCTGGTGGTATTTTCAATAGTCACTAACCTTGCCTGGTATAGTATAAGAGTTGGCATGGAAATTTATAGCAGGTCTTTGTTGGTACATAGTACAAATTAATTACATATGAAAATGTTAGTTTATTCATCTTCAGTTGTGTCTGCTGTGGCTTAAAACAAAATAACTGCTCTGTGAACTGAACATCACTCTATAATTTCAAAAAATTCTTTTTGCAGCTGTGTTGTTGACTTTCCGAATGCTTCTAAGTAAATACAGTTTTTATTAGAAAGAAGAAAGACCTTGATTAAGAGATTGAGATTGAATTCATGAAACAAACTGAGGCAAAAGCACTATGATGATAAGAAAGAAAGGTATAGGTAGAAAAGAGAACATAAGTTTATTTCAGAGCAAGAGGCTACAAACCAGAATCTTGTAGTTCTGCTAGGAAAGCTATAAAAAATTCAGCCATGCAGCATGACTCATTGAGAGGTTGGATAGCAACTTGGAACAAAAAAGGAAGTTTCCTGAGTTATGTAGTACATCATATTTCCCCCTTATACCACAAGTTAAGGTGTGTGTTCTGGTAGCTCTTCAAGTTATATAGACAAGGATATGGATTTAGATGACTTTGCAAAGGAGGGAAATCTATTTTCTCTACTCAACTTAGATTCATTTGCTAAATCCCAGTAAATTGGACAGATCAACAAGAGAAGTTTGTTAATGTATATAATGTATATCACAGATGAAACCTCAGTGATGAGTGACTCATAGGGGTAATTAAAACTTATATTTCTGTAGCAACTAAGCAAAAAACAATAATTTGTAGAGGAGTTACAAGACAAAGGAAAAATGTTTCAGATTCCTAAGGGTGGCAAACTAGGAAAGTAAACACGTGGAGGAACTTGATAGAGTTAGGTTAGTTCATATAGATCCTTCTCAGAAACTACTTTCTGTCCTTTCCATGGTCATGAAACTTGACTAGGAGAGGTGATTTATGTGGTCTTCATTTCTGAGATGTTTCTGCTTTAATTAGATAAGAGAACGTCAGAAAAGCATCTTTCCACTTCTGTAGATTCTTATTTGCCTCCAGCTCAAAAATACTCTGTATGCCAAAGTAGCACATTTTTATCCTCTACAACTTCCTAAAACAGGAAAACCATGTTAATTATCTGCACCAACATAAGCAGTAGGATATCAACTCTAAAACTGTTTCATGGATTATCTATTTCTCAGCCTAATGAGTCCACCAGAAAAAAAGTAGCCTGCAAACACATATATTCTGTATAACTCTCCTGAGCATGGGCCAACTATATGACTCAGAGAGATAAATTTGTTTCAGTTAGATCTATAACACTAGAAGCATAATAGTTGCAGTGTAAGAAAAAAAAATAGAAATGGGAAAGTTTTTCCCAAAAAGCAGAACCTAGGTCCAGTAAAGGGCAGCACTTCCAGGTCATTGGGAATCAAGCCTGGAGACTGTGCAACCTCCACATGCACCATGCTGCAGGGGACACTGACCTACATGAGTGTAATGAGGCACAAAGAATCCTTTCTGCAGTTATCACTATGCCACTACTTTTTCAAGAGTCCCAAAATCATTTCACAAATGTCTTCCTATGAGGACCAAAACTGCAAATATAACATAAACTACATGTATAAGCTAGTGCCTTATTTACTAATATTTTGTTATTTTTTATGGAAAGGCAATCCACCCACTATAACTTGTTATTCGCTTGCATAAGTATTGCCTGTAATGCACATCTTTGAAATCTAGAGACTAAATTCTAACATCACCTGGAAAGCATATATATCTTCCTCCTGGCTTCTGTAGCATATTACTGTGTGTTCAAAGCACCTATGGAGATGTGAGAAAGGACATTTGAAAACATCTACAACTTTATCAGTGTACATAAGAGGAAAATATCTAAAGGACCTATTCAAAAAGAATGACAAAATTATCAAAGTAGAAAACATTAGTATGTACATACAACCTTGGGCTCCTAGCACCCAAATGCTTTGTGAATGCTGTGATTTAAAAGAGAACTGGCTGGGTATGTTGATGGCTATCACTATGCATAAGATCCAGTACAGCAGATGATGCAAATTTTCTATACCACATCCCCAATTGCTCACATGTGAAAGGTTCCCATTTTCTAATTCCCCATTTAATTCAGTGCAATAGGAAGAGTTTATTCTGGCCTTGCTTGAGTCCATCATTTCTAAGCCATTGATTTGTCACTTTCCTTCCAATCATCATCATTTGAATTTGAAATATACTATTCTCTCCAAATTCCCTATTGAACTCCAAGACCTATTTCAAACTTTTGGAAAAATTTAACAACGACTAAATTTTTCTTGTTCTGTTCATCCCTGATAGTCATTTCCCCCACTTATTTAGGCATTTATTTACTTATTCATCCATTAATTAATGCATCAATTATTAGACGATGGCCAGTATATTTAAGACTACCATAAAAGTCACAATATCAGTGGCTTAAATAACATAAATCTATTTTCTGAGTTCTAAAGTCTATAAGCATAAAATCATGGTTTCTTTTGGGAGGCTATGAAGGAAGAATATGTTCTGGGTCCCTCTCCTTGGCATATAAATGATCTTCTTCTCCTTATATCCCTTCAAATCATCTTCCCTCTGCGTTTATGTCCAATTTTATCTTTTTTATAATTATACCAGCTTTACTGATTTAGAGGCCCATGCTACTCTGACCTCATCTTAACTAATAATATTATAATGGCATAATTCTAAATAGAGTCACATACTGAGGCACTGGGAGTTATTACTTCAACATATGAATCTGGGGAAGGGGGACAAGTTAACCCCAATAGCCCCTAAAAGAATTTTCAGTATGTACAGAACACAACTTCCCTAAACTATTCTTAAAAATAATTAATTGGGAAGACATTAGATAGAGGTGACATTAGCACCTGAGCTACTAAGCAAACCAAGATCCAGTTCAGAGAGAGAGGATGTAACTAAGTAGTAGGGCACTTTCCCAGCAAGGGTGAAGCCTTTAATGTGATTCACACTGGGATTTTTAAAAAATGAACAATCATACCCTAGGAAAATAAAACTTAAGTTCTACCCATCAAAAAATGCCAACTAACTTCTAAGGACTTTGAAACTAGTTTCAGTCTCAATTTAACCAATCAAGTATTTTCTTTGCTTTGTTTCTGATCATCTTATAAAAACCTTCATATCCCCTAATCTCTCCTTTATCAGAACCCAAAACACTCTGGGGTATGGATTTGCCCACTTAATGAATTATCATCTGCTAAAAAAGAAACAAAGAGAGAGAAAGAAAGAAAGAGAGAGAGAGAGAGAGAGAGAAAGAGGAAGGAAGGAAGGGAGGAAGGAAGGAAGGAAGGAAGGAAGGAAGGAAGGAAGGAAGGAAGGAAGGAAGGAAGGAAGACTCCTCAAAATTTTAAGATGTCTGAATTATCTTTTACCACTATGTAAAGAGTCATTAAATGATGTGGCCATCATACCATCACATATTTCTGACCTGGTATATTAAATTCATACCTGAGGAAATTCCTATTTAAGAAATTAAATGGCAGGTGTTTTTGATATACTTAATTAAAAGAATCATTCAAAGGTCCAGCAGCTCACTAATGTATAAACTAAATTGTCAGATGAAGATTTTCATCTCTATTCAATTTGTTTTGTCTTTTCAGATAAAACACTTCAGAATATTTGTAGTTGGAACCATCTTGATGAAAGCTATGGATTTGATAAATATTCCCCAAAAACCCATGTGTTGAAGGCTTGGTCCCCAGTGTGACACTAGTGAAATGTGGTGGTACCTTGAAGAGATGGGACCTACTCAGAGGTCTTCAGGTGATTGGGGGTGTGCCTTTGAGGAAGTACTTTGCTCCTGCCATGAGGCAAGTGGTTTTGCTCCTTCACATGCCCCTTCAAGGAAATGCTGCCTCACACAAGGCCAAAAGCAATGAGGTCAACCTATCACAGACTAAAATTTCCAAAACTGTGAGCCAAAATAATCCATCTTTCATCACAAGTTGATTTTCTCAGATATTTGCTATTGTGTTAGTCAGCTTTTCAGCACTGTAACCAAACGCCTAGAAAAAACAACTGAGAAGAGAAAAGGCTCATTTTGACTCATAGGTTCAGAGGTTTCAGTCTATTGTCAGGCAGCTACATTGCTGTGGATCTGAGATAAGGCAAAACATCATGGCAGATGGGTGTAATGGAGGAAAGCTCTTGGTCATGATAGGAAGCAGAGAGATGGCAAGAAAGGGGAAAAGATTCTGGAACAAGATATAATCCCCAAGAGCATGTCCTCAGTGAGTTGCTTCCTCCAAAAATGCCTTACCTGCCTACTAGGAGTTCCCACTTCCTCCCAGTAGTCCGTCTAAATTATTAATCCATAAGTGGATTAATCCACCAATGAGGTTAGAGTCCTCATGATTCAATTGATTCCCCAAAGCCCTATCTCTGTACATCGCTGCCTTGGGAACCATGCTTTCAACACATGAACTTTTGGCAGGACATTATAGATTCAAACCATAACATTCTGCTTCTAACCCCCAAATCCTCATACCCATCTCAATGCAAAATGTATCCAATCCGTCTTTAAGAGTACTTATAGCAGTTTCAGCCTTGCTCAAAATTCCAAGTCTGAAGTCTTCTCTGAGACTCAAGGCAAACTCTTAGCTGTGATTCCCCTACAAAAATTAATAAGCAAGTTATATAATTCCAACATATAGTGGCACAGAGTAAATATTACCATTCCAAAAGGAAAAAACAGGAGCATAGAAAGAAGGGATGGTACCAAAGAAAAATGGAACCCAAAGGGACAAATTTTAAATCCTGTACCTATATGTCCAGCATCTGGGGCACATGGTGGCAAGATGTGGACCCCAAAGGGCTGGAGCAACCACACCCCAATGGCCTTGCTGGTTGTAGCTTGCATGCCTCTTTATTGGCCTGGTTCTGTTCACTGCCTGTAGCTTTCTTTGAGAGACCTTCCACATTCCTGGAATTTGTAACTTCTTCAGGCTCCACTTCAGCTTTATCTTCACTATCATAGCTTCACACACTTCCTTCTCATGGGTTGCCTGAAGAGAATTTGACACTGGGACACATGGCCTGACCTTGCAGGCCTTCCTTTGAAATCCTGGTAGAAGTCTCCATGACCCTGTAAATCTTAAGTTCTTTATGCCTGCAAAATCAGCACCATGTGGACAATGCCTGTCATATTTCAAATAGTAGCCAGGCCCCTTGGACCACATCTGTGGTGGCCTCTGAAGCACAATGAAGCAACATCCTAGTAGGTCCTATGAGAACAGGACAGCCCAGACTCTTTTCTCAAAACAAAGTATTTCATTTTTACACACTTAAGCATACAGTGGATGGGGTCTTGCTGATTCCTAAGATGCCCTCAAGGCATTTTTCTATTGTCTCAGTGCAAAATACTTGGTTTCTCTTTAATGGTGCTAATTTCTTCAGCAATTACACCTTCCTTGGCCCCAATTTTAAAATTCCTTCCTTGGCACTTTTCAAACCTTTCTGCTCAGCTTTTTGCTCACAATTAGCATAATAATCCCTGCTAAAAAGCAGCCAGTAATACCAACACCACTGCTTGAATTCTTGCTGCCTTGAATTTTCCTCCATTAGATAATTCAGTCTGTAGTCTTTAAATTCAAACTGATGCAAAATCTTATTGCTAGACAAAACATAAATGAGATTTTTTTACAGACTATAATATGAATGGCCTCTGGTCCAATTCTCAGTAGAATCTTCATTCCCATCTGAATTTTCATGAGTACAGTTTTTACTATGTATATTTCCATTCACATTCTGGTCTTCCAAAATCATGTCAGAACCATCCATTAAGTTCCACTTACAATACCTGAAGACTTTTCTAGCCTGTATCTCCAAACTTTACTAAATTTCTCCCCAAACCAATTCTAAAAGCTTCTGAACCACATGGTCATATGTGATCCTACTCCCGGTACCTATTTTCTGTATTAGTCAAGTTTTGCTACTGTGACCAAAATACCTGGCAAGAACAACTTAAAGGAGGAAAGGTTTATTTTATACACTCGTTTTCACAGGTTTCAGTCCATGGTTGACCAACTCATTTGTTCTGGGCTTAAGGTAAAACAGAACATCATAGTGTGGTATGGTGGAGGAAAGCTTCTAAGCTCATGACAGCTAGCAAGCGGGTAGGAGGAGGGACTAGAGGCAAGACATAATCCCAAGAGCATGCCTCAATTGACCTACCTCCTCCAACAGTGCCTTATCTACTTATAGTTTTTACCTCCTCTGAGCAGTCCACCTAAATTATTAATCCCTAAGTGGATTAACCCATTGATGAGGTTGGAATCCACACGATCCAATGCTTTCCAAAAATCCCACTTCTATACATTGGGGACTGTGCTTTCCACATGAGCTTTTGGGGAGGACATTTCAAATTCAAACCATAAGAGTTACAGTGACAGGAAACTAACATGCACAATGAACTTTAAAACACATCATGGGCTGGGCATGGTGGCACATGCCTATAATTGCAGTAGCTCAGGAGGCTGAGGCAGGAGCACATGTTCAAAGCCAGCCTCAGCAATTTAGTGAGGCTTTGAGCAATTTGAAGAGAGATTATCTCAAAATAAAAATAAAAATAAAAGACTTGGGATGGGGTTTAGTGGTTGAGTACCCTGGGTTCAATCTCTGGTAGCAAAAAATAAATAAATAGAACATCATAATTATTACAGAAGAGCCCTGAGAAACAAGGAGGCCCCAGGGAATAGCAAATGATGTACATTCATAGGCCTGATAAGTAGAAAGGGAGGGAGCACATACTTGACAAAAACAAGAAACGAATGAGAAACATTTTTGCAGTCAATAAAGGATAAAATTCTATTCATTAATGAAATTCAGGATAATGGGTATTTTTAAAAAATGAGGCATTTGTTTAACAAAATACATCTTGGAATATGATTTAATTATTCAAAATGTGAAAAGAACTGCCAAAGGAACACTAAACATAACGTTCATTCATTTGCTTAACACTCAAATATGTACCAAGACTCTGCTACATTTCAGACATTTTGTAATACATCAGTAATACAACATTGAGTAATGTAGATACCATTTAATTAACTTATAGAACAAGCTAGAAGAAAAGCATTATGCAAGCAAGTGAGATAGTTATGGATAGGAAAAACTTGCAGGGGTTGCAGTCTGTCCCGAGCCATCGGGTCAAAGGGGCACCCCCACATTCACCTAGCAGTAGAAGTTGGGAAGAGTTGGAGCTGACTGGTTGCCTGTTCCCAGCCCTCTGCTGCCTCAGGACAATCAGACACACCAGGGAGTCAAGTCAAAGCAAGTACTCATATATTTGCAGAACTAGCACATTCAACTTATAGGGCCATTTGGCCAATCAGAGACAATGCATGTAGGCAATAGCTGTCCATGTGGCAAGGCACGTAAGCCCCCTGAATTCTGTCCATGAGCTAATCACATTCGCGGAACCAACAGTAAGTTAATCATATAGTTCCTCCTTCCTCTATGCCCTTCCCATTTACACACAATGGCTAGTCGCCACCTTAAGGACATAGCATGGAGCTAGCTCCCCACAAGTCCCCCTTTTTTGTTTTGTATGGTCCACCTCGGGAATGTGCCTGTCTTAGGTCGCTCCCATCTTTCAGGGGGACTTACCCGTCATTGGCTATCGTTCCAGCCTTATGGTGGGCCCATACCTTAAGGCCTTTGTGTTTCCTGCAAGGCCATAGACCCAAGGGTCTCGAAGGGTTTGGGGGTGTTCCTCAAGCACCTGTGCTAGCATTGTGATCTTGTTTTGGAGCTGGGCTTGCGTTTCCAGCACCTGGTAACAAAAGGCAACAGAAGAAAGATGAGACCATCAATGCCCAATAGGGCTAAATTTGGAAGAGGCTTGTGAGTTTTTGCCACATGGCAGTAAAAAATTGGGCAGAAGGCAAAGTTTCCACCTTTTGATGGTTGAGCTAAACAATGGAGGACAATGATTGGGAGGACAAATTTAACATCTTATCATTCTAGGGTCCCCTGATGTAGGTGGAGTAAATTTTTATCATCTGAGTAGCATTAATCTCAAGAAAGGATTGACAGAGGTGAACATAGAGGGAATTACAAAGGTGTCTCTGTTGTATAGATAATACAGTTAATTGCTCTGATAGAATGTCCATTTCTTGCTGGAGGATCATAATACCCCCAGCGAGGTGATTGTTGAGAGTCAAATGTTGTTCTTGTCATGAATGACCTCTTGGAGCTTCTGGGCAGTTTGAGTAGTTTGTGTGATCGCGACGGCAGCAGCAGTTGCAGCAGTGGCGGATGCAGCCACGGCAGCGATCACAGAGGCAGTGATTCCAAAGTCCCTCTGTTAAGGCTGAGTGCCATTGTAGAATTGGAGGCTCTGTCAGAATTCCAGTCAGCACCTGGCAAGCAGTCCACCACGTCCATTTACATGGGCTCATTCCTGTAAATTAAGGAGAGAGATCGCCCCTCAAGAGTAGATGTTCTTGGGTTATCAATTTGTTCAGGGTGGCAATATTTAAGGTTTCTACTGGGTACCCAAATAGGACTCGATTTGCCTATTGGGAAAACACACCAAAGCCTCAACCCACACTTATAAGGGGGTCGGGTCCACACCAACATCCTGTTAGGGGGTCCTTCCATTGGACCTCAATCTTGATATAAGGCGTCTGATTGGACCAATGTCTTTGGAAGGCCATTAAAGGCTGTTCTTTTGAAAAATTTAAAATATTTAAATATTTGTGAGCATAGCCATTCATAGCTGATCATGAGGGTTGGTTCCCCCTTTTTGTTTTTGTAATTGATCCTTTATAGTTTTATTATGTCACTCTATGATGGCTTATCCTCTTGGGTTGTATGGAATTCCAGTGGAATGTTTAATATGCCATTGGGCAAAAAATCCTTGTAGGGCTTGGCTCACAAAACAAGGCCTATTGTCTGTTTTGATTGCCCATGGGACACCCATGAATAGCACTACTTGCTTTAGAGTTAATTACATGGGTTGCTTTTTCCCCTGTAAGGACAGTAGCGTATATAAGGGAGGAGTATGTGTCAATCATCATATGTACAAATTTACATTTCCCAAAGGTAGGGATATGAGTGACATTTATTTGCCAGAGGGAGTTGGGTATTAACCCATGGGAGTTGACTCCCTGTGGTTGGAGTGGATCCAGTGGTAACAATGGGCCACAAGAGGAGCATGCATGGATCAGATGCTCTAGTTGAAGGCTCTATATGACCTAACACTAGTTGCTCATGGACAAAGTTCTTTAATGCTGAAAACTTAGGCTCAAGAATAGGCCACTGCTCCATTTAGGAGGGTGAGGTGTTCAGAGCTGCTATGAGAGCCAAAATCATTAGGGGTGAAAGAGAGATACCATATAATAACTAGTGGTTTAAATATTGAGAAGAAAACATGAAAAGTATTTACATGGATCAGTTCCTTATATAAATGCTATAACATGAGAAACACCCAAAACCAATAGAGTTTTACCTTCTAGGTGTAAACCCAGTAAAATAAAAGAACAGCAAAACACTATAAAAGGTACAGAGAATGTGTGGCTATAGGAAACCAATCTATTGTATGTTTCTTGAGCCCAGGGAATTCCACTAAAAGCCTTTTATTATCTCTCTACAAATTATCCATCCTCTCCTCCATGAAAAATATATGTTTCTTTTTTTTTTTTATACTGAGGATTGAACTCAGGGGCACTTGACCACTGAGCCACATCCCCAGCCCTTTTTTGTGTTTTATATAGAGACAGGGTCTCACTGGGTTATTTAGTGCCTTGCCATTGCTGAGGCTGGCTTTGAACTCACAATTCTCCTGTCTCAACCTTCCAAAGTGCTGGAATTATAGGAATCTCGTTGGGCTGCTTCGTGCTTGCCTCTACACATGTAATAAATTTGGGTATCTTATCCTCTATTTATGTATTGCCAGTTCACTCCAGAAAACCTTCAGAGGGCAAAAAGGAAGTGTTCTGATTACCCCTACCTTGGTGGAGCAAATAGATGATGATTCCACTGGCTAAGGTAGGGGCTGCATGAGGAAGAGTGAATTCTGGAGAAAAGGTAACGGTGCGGTTGTGTTCATCCTGATTTAGGATGTTGGAGAGAATGCAAGATGATCTATTTGGTAGGCAAGTATGGAGCTCAAAAGATGGCTGTTTGCTGGAGATGCTGATTCAGGACGTACCAGCAAATAAATGGTACCTGAAAATAGGATATTGATGAGATTTCTCTGAGGGGCTATAAAGGTAAGATAAGAAGAGACTTAGGAGAACAGTTGGAGAATGAAGGAGATTTAACCAGTTCCAAATTGTTTGCATTTTAAAAAGGTGCAGATTGGGATGAGTTTGGGCTTGAAAATGAGATCTGTTTCATGTCTGTCATGGCAGAAAGCCAGTAGATCATGTCTAGAATTAATAAATCAATTAAGAATGATAGTGCATACTATCTGGTGATAGGCTGAAACTGCCAGAAGAAACAGTTTAAAAATAGCTTTCTCTGGGGTAGAAATAGAGAATTGAAAAAGGTATGACTAACAGTTTTTCATGATAAGCACTTAGCTATTCGTATTATCAACTATCCATTGAGGATAAAATTAACCAATTCAAGGACCAAAAGTAATTACATTTATTTGGATTGCAATCTTGGGAAAACACAGATTCAAGAGTCTTTAAATTGTGCTCTGAGGTTTTACAACATAATGGCTGTATCTACAGCTTTAAACTGTAAGGGAGTTAGAAATCGTACTACTTTTAGCCAGGAACTGTGACTGATGCTGGCAATAGTTAAGATGTCTTCTAAGACAGAGTCTGGGTATTGTCTCAGTCTCTGGATAGTTTGGGGGAAAGAGTCCATTGTACAGAAGGTCATCAGAGGTCAACAGTCTTTCAAAGGTCAAATTGCCACCTGGGGTGGAAGGGTCTGCTGCTCTATTCGAAGGTTTGGTTGCAAACAGTCTGAGGTCTAACAATGGCCTCCAGAACATTTTAAGTGCCCTAAACAAATGCCACTCCATTTTGATTTTTTCCTTGACACACCATGCATATGTTTTATTTTTTATAATTAGAAATACATTTAAAGAACAATGAGACCTTGCAACAGTCTACTCCCAGCATATTTACTTAAATAACACTACTTCAGATTTCCTGAGCTCTCTTCTATATTCTAAACCTTAGCTGCAACCAAAATTGACTATTCAAAAGAAACTATTCAGTTCCTGGTCCCTTGGGTGCCTTGTGTAGGAGTACTGTGTGGTGCCCCAGGCAAATAACAGCAAAATGGAGAACGACTTATGTTGCCTACAGAATCTGTCTGATAGTTTTGTTTTCAGCTGCAAATGTGTTTATTTACACACACACACACAGAGACACACACTCATGTGCTCACACATATATGCAACACTGTCACCATCACCATCCCCTACAAGAACACATTCTTAAGAGCTGGTTCCATTTGCTCTTTGATTTAGCTTCAATCCCCATGTTTTAAGTTCTCTGCTTCTTCTCAGACTGTGAGCCTGCTCCTGATATTCAAGTTCTGTGTAGACCTTTAGTTCTTTCCCTATTTCCTTCTATTCTGCCAACCACTTCACATTCATGGTCTGTCCCCAATCTTTGAATCTTGCTAACGTCATAATATAGGTCACAGTGTGACTTGTTGACTTATCCATCTGTCAGAATCATATATTCTTTAAGGTCCATATCAAATAGCAAATCTTCATAATTTTCTCCTCTGTGCTCCACAAAACTTTGCTTACTATCTGTAATAATAAAGATCACCATATCCTCTTAAAATTTTTATTATTTATCAGAATTTATTATTGAAGTATTGTGTGTATACACATTTTTAAAGTCTCTCTATTTTGAATTCTTTGAAGGCCAAGGAGGATGGCAGAAATTAGCTAGGCAGCAGTCCTAATTTATTCACAACATAGGAAGGAGGCAGCCAAGGAAAAGTAGAATTGAGAGAACTTTATTATAGGTATATACCAGGACTTTAGGAATAGCAGAGATGAAATTCAACAGATTCCTACAAGGTTGTATAGAATGAGGCCTGGCTTAGAAGTGACTATAGTAAATATGGCTCAGTGGCATTGCTTAAAGTTTCACTGATGTTGGGATCAGCAGAAGTCACACAATGAATTAAAATATCATTATCTGGATATTCACCCAACCCAGAGCTCAGAAGAAAAAGAAGTACTTAAAATAGTCCTTCACTTTAAAAAAGTCAGAACTATACTGATAGATGGATAGACATAAAAACAATATGAAAACACAAGAGAATAAACCATCCCAAACAATCTCAAATGCTTCAACAACAGATTTCATTGACACCATAGTGGAAGAAATGTCAGAGAAGTAATTTAGAAGTTCACAGTTGAACAGTTCTATGAGCTAAAAGATGATATCAGGAGTGAAATAAGAGAAAAACAGGAAGTGAAAATCACTTCAATAAAGAGATAGAAATTCTAAAAAAGACCCAAATAGAAATCCTCAAGGGAAGGAATCAATAAACAAAATTAAAAATTCAATGAAAAGCATCACCAAAAGACTAGATCATTTGGAAGATAGATTTTCACTCTTCAAAAATAAAGTATGTAATCTTAAAAATACAGTTGAATATAAAGAAAGATGTTAAGAGACAATGACAAGAATGTTCAAGAAATCTGGGATAACATCAAAATATCAAACTAAAGAATCATTGGGATAGAGAAAGGCTCTGACATGCAAGCTAAAGTAATGGACAAAATTTTTAATGAAATAACATCAGAAATTTTCCAAGAATTTTCCTCAAGAATGAAATGGAAATTCTAATACAGAAATAAAGGAGAGATATAGGACTCCAAATATGCAAAGTTACAACAGATCTACTCCAAAACAAATTGCTATGAAAGTGCCTAACATACAGAATAAGGATAGAATTTTAAAATCTGAAGAGAAAAATTACGGGTCATATTTAGAGGCAAACCAATGTGGATCTCAACTGATTTCTCAACCAGACCCTAAAAGCTAGGAAATCTTGGAATAATATTTACCAAGCTCTGAAAGAAAATAGATGTCAACTAAGAATACTATATCCAGCAAAATTAAGCTTCAGAATTGAATATGAAATAAAAAGCTTCCATGATAAACAAAAGCTCAAAGAAGTCATGCACAAAGCCTGCACTTCAAAACATATTCAGTAAAATATTTCATGAAGAAATAAAAAATAGGGGAGCGGTTCCAAGATGGCAGCCTAGACGGACGCTGCGGTGGGTCTCTCCAGAGCCAGAGATTGAAGATGTGGAAATAACATCTCTCAGCCAGCTTCTGGACATCATCCTACAGATACCCCCGCAGGAATTTCACTTGCATGTGTAAGCAAGGCCACCAGGCAGCAGCCAATGCCACAAGCAGTGTAACTTCAGCAGCAAGTGGTGGCAGAGCTCAGCTGCGGGCAGCTCGGAGCCCCAGCCCAGGGCTCGCCCCAGGTGGGGACTGCTTCTACACGGGGTACCTGGCTCCAGTGCCCACCCAACCATGCAGGGCCCCTAGCAGTTGCTCCTGTGGACACACGGCCCCAACCGCTAGCCACTGGGGAGCCCAAATTCAAGGTGAGTTCCTCCAGAGACCCCAGCAGAGACAGCCCCACCCAAGGATGTCTTGGGCCCGCCGCACTTCCGCTCCAGAGTTCCTGTGCACTGGCAGGAGCCGCAGAGGGCCCAGATCCACCCGCAGGAACCTCCATGGGTGTCCAGCTAAAGGGAGACCAGGGGCTGCTATCTCGAGCCACTGAGGAGCCCAAACTCAGGGTAAGAGTCCCGCAGAGATCCTAGCGTGAGGCAGCCCCACCCAAGGGCAGCCTGGGCCCACCCCAGTTCTGCTCCAGAATTCCTGTGGACCGGCAGGAGCCCCAGAGGACACTGACCTGCCCTCAGGAACCTCCACAGTTGTCCAGCCAAAGGGAGACCAGGGTCTGCTACCTCTAGCCACTGGGGAGCCCAAATTCAGGGCAAGAGTTGCTCCAGAGACACCAGCACAAGGCAGCCCCGTCCAAGGGCAGACTGGGTCCTCCAGAGTTCCCGGTGTCTGGCAGGAGCTACAGAGGGCCCAGATCCACCCTCAGGAAACTCCATGGGTGTCCAACTAAGGGTTGACAAGAGTCTGATTGCTACCAGCCACAGAGGAAGGCACACCCAGGGTAAGAGTGGCCTCCAGAGACCCCAGCGTGAAGAGGCCACACCCTAGTGCACTCTGGGCCTGCCTCAGTTCCGCTCCAGAGTCCCTGTGGTCAGGTGAAACAGAAGGCCCAAAACCACCTTTAGGGAATGCCAGGGTGTCCAGTTGAAGGCAGACCAGAACCTGTTAGCCTCTAGCCCCAGGGGAGCTCACACTCATTGTAAGGGTCACACACAGACTCTCCAGCTTGTAACTCTGCCTAAGTGAGACCTAAGCCCGCCTCTAGTTCCCCCCCAGAGTTCCTGTTCACCAGCAGGAGTGCAAGAGAGGGGCAAAACAGCCCTCAGGGGTGCCTCAGGAGCCCAACCAAAGCCACTCCCACTGCCCTCTAGAGGTAGGTCCACTACTTCCGCCACCAACTTCAGTGACAATAGTGCCCACCTGGGGACACTGGGAGAACAGAAGTAGCTCCAAGGTGAGACACAGGTAATCTGGAGTGTCAATACAAGATTATAGGATAGAAGTCACAATACCTCAGATTGGTATTTCAAGAAAGGAAGATACACAATCAACATGAAAAAACAAGGGAAGAAAGTGCCCCAAATAAACCTGGATACCACTGTAACAGTATCCATTGACAGCACAGTTGATGAAATGTCAGAGGAAGAATTCAGAATGTACATAATTAAAATGATCAGTGAAATAAAGAATGACATAAGTGAAAAATTACAGGCAAAAATTGATCAATCCAACAAAGAAATAGGAGAGCAAATAAAGGCAACCATAGATCATTCTAACAAAAAGATAAATAAGTAGCAAAAGATTACTTTAAGACAGAGCTAGAGATCATGAAAAAAAAATCAGAAATTCTTGAAATGAAGGAAACAATTAACCAAATAAAAAACTCAATAGAAAGCATCACCAGCAGACTAGATCACCTGGAAGACAGAACCTCAGATAATGAAGACAAAAGATACAATCTTGAAAATAAATTTGACCATACAGTGAAGATGGCAAAAAATCATGATCAGAACATACAAGAAATATGGGACAGCATCAAAAGACTAAATCTAAGATTTATTGAGATAGAAGAAGGTGCAGAATTTCAAACCAAAGGAATGCACAATCTCTTCAATGAAATAATATCAGAAAATTTCCCAAGTATGAAAAATGAAATGGAAAATCAAATACAAGAGGCTTACAGGACACCAAACGTACAAAATTTCAACAGATCTACACCAAAGCACATTATAATGAAAATGCCCTACATCCAGAGTAAGGATAAAATTTTAAAGGCCATGCGAGAGAGGAACCAGATTACATATAAGGAGAGACCAATTTGTATCTCAGCAGATTTTTCAACCCAGACACTAAAAACCAGGAGATCATGTAATAACATATTCCAAGCCCTAAAAGACAATGGATGCCAACCAAGAATCCTATATCCAGCAAAATTGACCTTCAGATTTGATGATGAAATAAAAACCTTCCATTATAAACAAAAGTTAAAATAATTTACAACAAGAAAGCCTGCACTACACAGGATTCTTGGCAAAATATTCCATCAGGAGGAAATGATAACCAACAGTGAAAATTTACAAAGAGAGGAACTACACTAGAGGAAAGAACATTCAAAAGAGAAAACAACTCAAGGGAAAAAAACAAAAACAAACCAAAATGACTGGAATTACAAATCATATCTCAATAATAACCCTGAATGTAAATGGCCTAAATGCACCAATTAAAAGACATAGACTGGCAGACTGGATTAAAAAAAAAGACCCAACAATATGCTGTCTTCAAGAGACTCATCTCATAGGAAAACACATCCACAGACTGAAAGTGAAAGGCTGGGAAAAAACATATCACTCACATGGACCCCGAAAACAAGCAGGAGTTTTCATCCTCATATCAAATAAAGTGGACTTCAAACCAAAGATGATGAAAAGAGATAAAGAAAGTCATTTCATACTTATTAAGGGAATCATACATCAATAAGACATAACAATCATAAATATGCCCCAAATAATGGAGCTTCTACATATATCAAACAAATCCTTCTCAAATACAAGAATCAGATAGACCACAATGCAATAATACTTGGAGACTTTAACACAGCTTTTTACCATTGGATAGATCTTCCAAACAAAAACTTAATAAAGAAACCATAGATCTTAATGAAACTATCAATAATTTAAACTTAACAGACATATATAGAGTATTCCATCCATCAACGAGTGAATACACTTTCTTCTCAGCTGCACATGGATCCTTTTCCAAAATAGAACATATGTTATGTCACAAAGCCAGTCTTAGCAAATACAAAAAAATAGAGATTTTACCCTGCATCCTATCTGACCACAATGGAATAAAATTACAAATCAATGACAGATTAAAAAGCAGTAACTATTCCTTCACCTGGAAAATAAATAATATGCTATTGAATGATGCATGGATAACAGAAGACATCAAGGAAGAGATAAAAAAAATTCTTAGAGGCAAATGAAAACTCTGATACAACATATCAAAATCTTTGGGATGCCATGAAGCCAGTGCTAAGAGGAAAGTTCATAGCACTAAACTCATTCATTAGAAGAAGTAAAAGCCAACAAATAAATGAATTGACTCTTCAACTCAAAGCCTTAGAAAAGGAAGAACAAATTAACACCCAAAGAAGTAGAAGACAAGAAATAATCAAAATCAGGGCTGAAATCAATGAAATTGAAACAAAAGAAACAATTCAAAAAATTGACAAAACACAAAGCTGGTTCTTTGAAAAAATAAACAAAATTGAGAAACCCTTAGCCACTCTAATGAAAAGAAGGAGGGAGAAAACCCAAATTACTAAAATTTGAGATGAAAAAGGAAATATCACGACAGACACTACTGAAATACAGAGGATAATTAGAAACTATTTTGAAAATTTATACTCCAGTACAATAGAAAACCCTGAAGACACCAACAAATTTCTAGAGGCATATGACCTCCCCAAACTGAACCAAGAGGACATATGCAACTTAAACAGATCCATTTCAAGCAAGGAAATAGAGATGCCATCAAGAGCCTTCCAACCAAGAAAAGCCCAGGTCCAGATGGATTCTCAGCTGAGTTCTATAAGACTTTCAGAGAAGAATTAATACCAATTCTCCTCAAACTATCTCATGAAATAGAAAAGGAGGGAACCCTTCCAAACTCATTCTATGAGGCAAGTATCACCCTGATTCCAAAACCAGACAGACATATCAAAAAAAGAAAACTTCAGACCAATATCCCTGATGAACATAGATGCAAAAATTCTCAATAAAATTCTGGCAAATGGCATACAAAAACATATCAAAAAAATACTGCACCATGATCAAGTGGGGTTCATCCCAGGGATGCAAGTTTGGTTCAACATACGGAAATCAATCGATGTAATACATTATATCAATAGACTTAAAGATAAGAATCATATGATTTTATCAATCAATGCAGAGAAGGCATTTGACAAAATACAACACCCTTTTATGCTCAAAACACTAGAAAATCTTGGGATAGAAGGAACATACCTCAACTTTGTAAAAGCTATCTATGCTAAACCCAAGGCCAACATCATCCTAAATGGAGAAAACTTGGAATCATTCCCTTTGAAACGGGAACTAGACAGGGATGCCCTCTCTCACCATTGCTATTCAACATAGTCCTGGAAACACTAGCCAGAGCAATTAGACAGATGAAAGAAATTAAAGGGATATGAATTGGAAAAGAAGAACTCAAACTATCATTATTTGTGGATGACATGATTCTCTATTTAGAGGATCCAAAAAATTCTACCAGAAAACTTTTAGAACTAATAAATGAATTCAGCAAAGTAGCAGGATATAAAATAACACCCAAAAATCAATGGCATTTCTATACATCAGTGATAAACCCTCTGAAAGAGAAATTAGGAAAAATATCCCATTCACAATAGCCTCAAAAAAATAAAATAAAATACTTGGGAATCAATTTAACAAAAGAGGTGAAAGACCTCTACAAAGCAAACTACAAAACACTGAAGAAAGAAATTGAAGAAGACCTTAGAAGATGGAATAATCTCCCATGCTCCTGGATAGGCAGAATCAATATTGTCAAAATGGCCATACTTCCCAAAGCAATATGTAGATTCAATGCAATCCCAATTAAAATCTCAAGGTCATTCATAATAAAATAGAAAAGGCAATCATGAAATTCATTTGGAAGAATAAGAGACCCAGAATAGCCAAAGCAATCCTTAGCAAGAAGAGTGAAGCAGGAGGCATCACAATACCTGACCTCAGATTATACTACAAAGCTATAGTAACAAAAACGGCATGGTACTGGCATCAAAATAGACATGTAGACCAATGGTATAGAATAGAAGACAC
>PVHX01008724.1:0-81336 GCA_004024805.1 Geosciurus inauris
ATTCACAATTGCAAAACTGTGGAAGCAACCCAGATGTCCTTCAATAGATGAATGGATAAAGAAACTGTGGTATATATACACAATGGAATATTATTCAGCAATAAAAGAGAATAAAATTATGGCATTTGCAGGCAAATGGATGGAATTGGAAAGCATTATGCTAAGTGAAGTAAGCCAATCCCAAAAAACCAAATGCCGAATGTTCTCTCTGATTAGTGGATGCTGATGAATCAGGGAAGTGGGAATGGGAAACATAAGAGAAATAGAGGAACACTGGATGCGACATGGGGGAGGCGGGGGGCAGGAAAGGGGAATGGGTATAGTAAAGATGGTTGATTAAAAAAAAATATAAATATATATATATATACTGTTCATTGAAAGTGCATATAAAGGTGTTTAATATGAAGAATTTAATCTGCTTATAATTTTGTGCAAAGTTAGAAAAATTATGATTGTAACAATTTTTTTCTATTTGCCTCAACAAATGTTTTCAGTGAACAGTGTGTACAGCTTCTGAAAATTTGTTTTTTTCTGTTATGTTTGATATCATGTATTAAAATGCAATTTTTGAGAAAAAAAAAAAAGAGTTGGGGAAGACCAGTAAGGAGGAAGAAAAGGGAGTTCAGCGAGGAGAGAAGATAGCAAGAAAAATAAAACATAAGCAAGTGGGAGTTATAAAACTATATAATACCACTCTAGTATACAGTTCAGAAATCTCAATCTACCATGTCCAACTGTATAACAAATACTTGGTTTCACAACTGTTGGGGATTAGAAGGTAGGAAAAGAGTGAGAGAGAAAAGAGAGCAGGAAAAAGAAGGGAAAGAAGAAAAGAGCTGTGAAATAAAACAAAAAGATCAAACAATAGAAATATTAGGAGAAAAAGATAAAGGATAAAATAAAAAATAAGAATAAAATAGGTAAAAAAAAAATGTCTCAATGTAAATAAATAGGTATGGTTCCTTTCACCTCCAGTAGGTGGCATTGTCTGTTGCTTGCTGGGCTTTTCCCGCTGGTGTCCTGGGTGTGGGTTTCACAGCAGGGTGTAACTCTGGGTCAGGCTGCTGGTGAAATCGCCGACTTTTCACGGTGTTCTGTGTTGAGTTCAGTTTGCTCCCAGGTGCTGTCCCATGCCCCCTCGTGTAGAAGCAGGCCCTGCCTGGGGCGGGGCCCTTGGCTGGGGCTCCGAACCACCCGTAGCGGAGCTGCCGGCAGTGGCGCTTGGCAGCTGTTTGCTGCTGAAGTCAAGCTGCTTGTGAGAAACGCTGCTTGTGGCAATTGCTGCTGCCTGGTGGCCCTGCGTACATGCACAAGTGGAATTCCTGCGGGGACAGCTATAGGATGATGTCCAGAAGCTGGCTGGGAGATAGTTTTTCTAGAACTTCAGTCACCGGTTCTGGAGAGACTGACCACAGTGTCTGTCTAGGTTGCCATCTTGGGTAGGAACCTTTTGAGATCATTCAAGAACCATCTAGGGAATGGCCCTGAGCCAAAGGTATTCACTATCTGACTATTATAAAAAATACTACAACAATCAAATGTATTCATATTTCATATTATTTCCTGTGGGGATGAATTTCTAGAAATGATATCACATTCTCAAAAAGTATACACATGGAACTTTTCTTATTATAAATGCAGTACATATTGCAAATATGAGAAGAGTAAAAATTAAAGTGTGAAAAAAAAGACCTATAGTTTCATTAGTCACAAAAGCCACTTTAAAAGTATCATTTAGGGACATTTTATTTTGAATTTTTAAAACCAAAATTGGTGTTATATGTATACACATACATTTTAATTAACTGCTTTAAATTTTTTTTTTTTTTTGGTACTAGAGATTGAACTCAGGGGCACTCGAACACTGAGCCACATCCCCAGCCCTAGACTATGCAATTGTTGATCCTTCCTTAATGGAAAATGCTTTTGGTATTTTTTAAAAAATAGTTTTAGTTGTAGATGAACACAACATTGTTATTTGATTTGTTTATTTTTATGTGGTGCTGAGACTCAAACCCAGTGTCTCACACATGGGAGGAAAGCAGTTTGCCACTGAGCCACAACCACAGCCCTGCTTTTGGTATTTTAATTTGCTGATCATCTCAGGCTTTTCTTATCTCTGCCCCTGTCTTCCATCTTCTTCCTTACTCTTTTCTGTAGTCAGGAAGAATAAAAAACAAAAGAGAAAATGACAATCTCCTCCCTGCCCTATTCCCCACCCCAAAGAATTTAATTAGAAAACTTGCTGTAAGACAAGCACCCAGGAGGTGGGTTAGTGGGAAGGGGCTGGCTGGCAGTCAGAAAACAGCAGGTTCAACCCTGCCTACCTGGTGGTTGTCTCTCAACCAACCTCTTGGTTTCCTGGTGTATAAAATGAAGGGGCTGGTTTATCTGGGGTCTTTTGCGGTAGAAATACTCTGGGAGTTTATAATCCTAATGGTTGTATGGAGCACAGAGCAGGGGTAAGTGTTTTGGTGATAGAGGCAGCTGGGTAGGAAAAGAGGCATCAGCAAACCAGGGAGCAGGGCCAGCTGCAGGGCTGCGAGATGCAGCTTGGTTTTTTTTGGGGGGGCCGGGGTACTGAGGATTGAACTCAGGGGCACTCAACCACGGAGCTACATCCCCAGCCCTTTGTTGTGTTTTATTCAGAGACAGAATCTCACTACTTTACTGTTGCTGAGACTGATTTTGAATTCTCCACCTTCCTGTCTCAGCCTCCCGGGCCACTGGGATTACAGGTGTGCACCACTGTGCCCATTGTCTCGGTTTAATTCTTTGCCTTTGCCACCTTGGAACTTTTAATAAAAATTTGAACAAGGGATCTTGCATTTTCACTTTGCACTGGACCCACAAATGATGTAGCTGGGCCTGGATAATGATCAGAATGGAAGTGTGGAGACAGAAAAAGATACAGATGAGGAAAAGAGCCAAATGGAAAAAGGGGCATGGTTCTTCTGCCTAGTGCCTCCCACCCCAGGGATCAGGTCACCTGAATCACTCACCAAATGCCCCACCCATATCTGGATCCTGGGGTCCCTATCAGCCACTTTCATATACTCTACACTCGCAAATTAGCCATACTTCACAGTGTCTACTGTTTCCCCCTTCACAGAAAATTATTGTGTCGGAAATCTTCTTTCAGAGTAGTGCTTTTTTCTGTGCATTCAGCAGAAGTTCTACCTTACTATGCTAGATATTTTGAGATCTAGGCTTATGTCTCATTTGCCTGGCACTTATACATAAGCCTGCAGAGCAGGAAAATTAGAGAATCTGTTAGGTGTGTACACCTTGCATGAGGTGGAGGGTGGAAATAGGATCTCTAAGTTGCTTTAACAGAATCCCAGACACTGAACTCTTCTCACGCAGCTGAACCAAGAGATTGTCTGCTGTCAGGGGGAAGAATTTAGGGGTAAGGTAGCATGAAGTAATTTAATAAGTATAATTTGTTGATCTTACACAATATACCAGGTGCTGTGATAAGAGCTTTCAATATATTATTTTATAAGGTGCTCACAACATCTCAGTGTGTTAAGTATGGTTACTAGTCTCATTTTACAGATGAGGAAACTCAAATACAGAGATTAAACATGCCATTAGGTTCATGGCAGCAGACTCAACAAGCAGAGAGATTTCTAGTGACAGTGAAGGTGATCCTTAAGGCATTATGGAAATTCTCTGTTTACTTGACTCCTCCTTGTCATGAGCAAAATGACTTTTTCAAATTTTCATGATCCTGCTCTGCCCCCTCTGTTTTCTGTTACTCTATGTCTTACCTGGGAGTCAGGGGCCTTGGTATTTCTCTGTTCCCCTATCTTGGACTCCTCATTTCCAAAAGGAAGAGGAAGAGCAAGATGGATAATGGGGGTTCATAGCACATCTTTGTTTTTATTAGCTTGTAACTGATGTTTGGTAATTTCTTCAATTATTAATGTAGGCAAAAAACTCACGATTGTATTAACTGTACCTGAGGTTTTTTTTCATTAATTAACTAATTAATTAATTACTTTTGGTACTGGGGATTGAACTCAGGGGCACTCAACCACTGAGCCACATCCCCAGCCCTACTTTGTGTTTTATTTACAGACAGGGTCTCATTGAGTTGCTTAGCTTTTTCATTAATTTAAATCACAAATATCTTAATTTCACATTATAGTAGTTACAGCTTTCTCAAAGCTGCTTTCCCTCCTTGCTTTGAAATTATAGCAGTTATTAGACTTGTGGCTAAGATCTTACTTAATATGCATTATTATATCACAAATTTTATTTATTTTTATTTTTTGTACTGGGGATTGAACTTGAGCGCTTAACCACTGAGCAACATCCCCAGCCATTTTTAAATTTTATTTTGAGATAGGTTCTCACCAAGTTGCTTAGGGTCTTGCTGAGTTGCTGAGACTGACTTTGAACTTGTGATCCTCCTGCCTCAGCTTCCTGAACCTCTAGGATTACAGGCATGTACCACCATCCCGGCTATCACAAATTTTAAAACATGTTTCAATAGCTATATTTGAACATGGTAGGTTTTCTTATGAACCAAATGTGTTTGTGCTCTCAAAATTCACATGCTGATCTCCTGACCCCCATCTTGAGGGTATTCAGAGATGGAGGCTTTAAGAGATAATTAGGGTTATGTGAGGTTATAGGGGCGAGGTCCTCAAGATGGGATCAGTGTCCTAATGAGAAGAGATGTCAGAGCTCTCTCTGTGCCATCTTGGGCCACAGGGAGGAGGTGGTGGTCTGCAAGCCAGGAATAGGCCTCTGCAGAACCCACCGATGCTGTACCCTCATCTCTGACTGCACTTCAGAAATGTGAGAAGTTAATGTCTGTGGTTTAAACCATGCAGTCTATGATATTTTGTTATAGCAGCCTAGACCCTAATATAAATTTCCTTGTGATTCTATTTGTTTCTTTTATATATTTAAAAGTGTTAATATGAGAAGGGGTTTAATCACTTCATTTGACTTTTAAAGGGGTCCAGGACACAAGAAATATTAAGAGCCCCTGATCTATAAGGGATTTCCATTTTTTTTTTTTTTTTTAGTTGTAGATGGACACAATGTCTTTATTTTATTGCTTTGTATGTGGTGCTGAGGATCGAACCCAGGGCCTCATGCATGCGAGGCAAGCGCTCTACCGCTAAGCTAAAATCCCAGCCCCAGGGCTTTCCATTTTTTTTTTAAAAATATTTTTTAGTTGTAGATGGACACAATATCTTTATTTATTTATTTATGTGGTGCTGAGGATCGAACCCAGTACCTCACACATGCGAGGCGAACACTCTACCACTGAGCTACAATCCCAGCCGGCTTTCCATTTTTAATATTCTATGATTGTACTCTTTTGGACAAGAAAAACTTTCCATGAATAAGTAGGGATTATGTTATTCTGTAGCCTCCTCTGGGGATCTGCACATCTCCAGCCTTTTGCAAGTGCTGTAAGCTCCCCAGAAGACAGGCTGCACGCAGCCTTCCTATCAGCACATCATTAACATGCCTGGGAAGACTTCAGCAAGCAGAACTTTCCTCCAGAGGTCCAGCACCTGAAGTCCAGCACCTCAGACAAGAAGTGCTGAGAGCACTTTCTGCAGGTTGGAGTCATCTCTCTGGGAGCCTCTTCTGAATGTGGGGGACAGGCAGGGACTGCTGCTTCAGAAAGGGTGCCCAGAACCAGATGGGAGCCACAGGTCAGTACAACAACCCCCTCCCTACCCCAGCTGTTCTCCAGATAGCTTCCCATTAGCTGTTAAATTTTAATCACCCACCACATGGCATCAGGAGTTTGGTATAGTTGGGAAATGTCGACTTATTCAATTCATTCATTGGTTCAGTTGTTTAAAAAATATTTACTGAGTATCCATTTATTTGCCAGCGATATTTTAGTAAAAAACAAACAAAAAGACAAAAAGTTTTCATATTGTAGTAGGAGAGAGTGGAAGGAATAGATTATAACCAAAATAAAAGAGCACACTATATAGCATAGGGTGATTTTTTAATTTTGGGAAAAAATGATGTAAGGGAGGGAGACAAGAAGTGCTGTGGGGTGGCATGGGTTGAAATGATGACTTGGGTGGCCATGAAAGGCCTCATAAAGAAGGTGACATTTGATTAAAGACTTGAATGAGGTGGACAGAGTGAGCAGTGTGGATATCTGAGGCCAGATATGTCAGGCAGAGGCAACAGTGCAAAGGTCCTAGGGCAGAAGCCTACTTGTCAAGTTTAAGAAATACCAAGACCAATCTTGCTGGAGCAAAGGAGTGAGGTAGAGACAGGCAGGAAACACAGACTGGTCATGGGGTCAGTTCCTGGAGGGTCTTTTAGAACCCTGGGCTTTTCTTTTGTGTGAGATAAGCAGGTATTTGACAATTTAGCAGTGAATGACAGTATCTGCCTTAAGTTTTTATAGCACGAGTGAGGACAAGGTCCCAAAGTGCAGAGACCAGTAAGAGGTCAATGCAATAATTCAGGAGAGGTGATGGTAGCTCAGATGAGGATGATGATGGTGAAACTAGCAGGAAGTGGTTAGATTTGGCACATAGTTTAAAGCTAAGGCTATGGTGCATGATAGAGAAGTACAGGCTGATTGCAAGGTTTTTAATTTGAGCCATGGGAAGGATGGATTGAGTTATTTTGTATGTATCTCCTGTGCATTGGGCAAGTTATTTTTGTTTGTTTGTTTTGTTTTGTTTTTGCAGTGCTGGGGAATGGAACCCAGGGTTTCACACATGCCTGGCAAGTGCTCTAGCACTGAGCCACATCCTCTTGGGCAATGGTTGAACCTCAGGGAGACAAGAGTGAAGAAAGCACAGCTATTGCCTCCCAGCAGTGTAAGGTTCAGCAAGAGAAAGCAGGAAAACAGGCAGTCACAATACACCATCATTGTTTTGGGAATGACTCCTTGTACAATCTTTTTTTTTTTTTAATTCTTTTTTAGTTGTAGATGGACATAATATCTTTATTTATTTGTATGTGGTGCTGAGGATCGAACCCAGTGCCTCACACATGCAAGGCAAGCGCTCTACACTGAGCCACAATTCCAGCCCCTCCTTGTACAATCTTGACAAGCTACTTAAAGTCCCCAAGTCTCTTATCTTCATCTGTGAAAATGCAGCTAATAATAGTCCCTATAATCAGCTGCTGTGCTGAATATTGAAATAAAGCATGCAACACACTCATCAGAGTGCTTGGGGCATAGTGAGTGCTCAGTAATGGGTAGCTGCTATTTGTGATGGCTTATGATCTCCTCATCATAAGCTTCTGTGGGCCTACATTCAAGGGTCCCCTAAACCCATTTTGGGAGAAGGAGATGATGGATGATTTCTGAGAGAAAGCGATGGGTGAATGGTGATTTCAAGAACATGCAGGTGTTTGCTGAATTAAAGCACAAGGCCTGTGAGTTTTGTCTTTCAGAGATTCTGAGATTCGCATTGCATCCATGAGAAACAAGTACAGGAAGCCATCAGCCCTGTCTATTGCAGTTGGTGAATTTCCCCCACCCCACTTTCTTATGTGAATGATTCCTCAAGAAAAAGCCAGATGTAGAAATCATAGGGATTAACTTTTGTTGAATCAAACTAACTCAGCTCTCTTTAGTAATCATTGTAAGGGATCTAATTGACAATTATCATATCCAGGAATTTTGCCTTTCTTTTACAAATTTCTATTGATCTATCTCTCCATTGGTTTTTGCTCTTCCTAACCTTGTCACAATAATTGGTTCATAAAAATAGTCCAGGAGTATAGTTTGAGTGTCATTCTACTATCACCAGCAAATACCTCCAGGACAGAAAGTTTTCATATTGTAGTAGGAGAGAGGGGAAGGAATAGATTAGAATAGTACTTTCCAAGTACTTTCAGGACTTTACCAGGAAGGAAGAAAGGAACCTATCTGTTGCATATCCTGAGACTTTTCTTTCTCAGCCTAGGAAACTTCTACAGTTGACTGAAACATCATGAGATCCCACACAGCCAAAATCCATTGAATATGTTTGCTTTAACCTGGCTTTCTTTATATAAACACTGAAATTTTTATCTTCACACATTAGCCACTCCCAGGTATAAAGTATATTTGGTGCCCAAAGGGCAGTTCTTTTTCCTAATTATAATCCTTGGGTTAAAGTTTTATCAGTTGTGCAGTCAGTTTCTTGTATCTTGTCCATCAGTGAATGTCAATACATGGAGTTTCCAAAAAGAACAGTGCTTTATATTTTTATTGTGAGTCAAGTAAATGTGGGTGTGAAAAGATATTGGAAGGAACAAAAACTCACAGGAATATATTCTACCTTTGTCTTCTTCTTTTTTATCTGTCCAGGCACTATTTTATTCTGAAGTAGAATCATGTAGCATTAAGTCGACATTTTCAGCTTGCATTACACCACCAGTCAAGTAATATATACTGAAATCATTTGTGCAGTCACAGATCCCAAGAATAGTTCGTCCCAGCCCATCTAAAAGCTCTAACAAATATCATCAATATAATTTCAACTGAAATTATTCCCAATTCCATTTTCACTCATAACCTTTCCAACGAATCTATACTGAACTAGTACAAGAGATTACAAAGCTTTTTTGGTAATACTAGGTATGAAATAAACAAAGTTTCATGCTTTCATGCACTCTACCATTGAGCTACATCCCCAGCCTTTTTTTTTTTTGGTACCGGGGATTGAACTCGAGGGTAATCGACCACTGAGCCACATCCCCAGCCCTATTTTGTATTTTATTTAGAGACAGGGTCTCACTGAGTTGCTTAGCACCTCACTGATGCAAAGGCTGGCTTTGAACTCTCCATCTTCTTGTCTCAGCCTCTAGAGCTGCTAAGATTACAGGTGTGTACCACTGCGCCCCGTTCTGAAGTGCTTTTGAGAGATACTTTTATGCTTCTTTAGCTTAATCTAATGAATAAATCACCTTCCCACTTTCGCCTTTATTTCTTCCAAAATGCCTGTCTATTAAGATACTCACATAAACCTGTTACTTTCTAAATCTCTATAACTGCCCCATACTGTCCATTACATAAGTCTTGTGACTTCCATGTACTTTGAAAATGCTGGACAACCTCCACCATTTTAAGCATATAGCAAATCAACTGAAGACAGTTAAGTTTTTGAGCCACAAAACAAAAAAAGTATAAGAGCACAAGTCAAGTTTTATTTATTTCCATTAAGTTTAAATCTTGAGAGGTATAGCATCACACAGATTCTGTGTCCAATGGCTTTAGCAGGAAGGTTGCTTTGGAATTTGGCCTGAATCATGCCACTGTTTCCACGGGCACGAGTTTACCTTTCCTTGGATTACTCTGGTTTTGTTTGGTTTACCACTAGGAGTCACTGTGTTGTTTTTTGCTTTGTACACATAAGCATATCTCTTGCCTAAGTAGAACTCGGTTTCATCTCTGGCATAAACACCTTCAATTTTTAGAAGAGCTGTGTGTTCCCTTTGGTTCTGAAGACCCTGCTTATAGCAAGCAAAATGTCTTTACACCATAGCCTTCCAGACATATTTGACTTTTAGAAGTCCTGTTCCCAGCAGGCCTAAACTTACCACAGCACCCATTCACCAGGCTTCAGGAGCCCAGGACAACTAGTCCCACATCTCCTCTGTCGCGTCATCTCTCTTCCCAGAATCTGGATAAATCACTGGCTGGCAGAATCTCCAAGCTGTACTGGTGCCTCACTGAGGTATATGGATAAACCCAACTCAGTTATTTGCCATATTCTACCTTCTTAGTAGAAGGTAGAAAATAAATAAAAAATAAAACCATAAACAGCACATGTAATTTATATGATCAGTTATAGAGGAATTCATGTCATAAGACATTCCCTTTCATTTATTCTGTTTAGAGCTCTTTGGTGGTATTATTTCTTTTCTTTTCTTCTTTCCTTTTTTTATTTTGGTACCAGGGATTGAACCCAGGGGCACTTATCCACTGAGATACATCCCTAGCCCTTTTTTCATTTTTGTTTTGAAACAGGGTCTCGCTAAATTGCTTAGGGCCTCACTAAGTTGCTGAGACTGATTTTGAACTTGTGATCCTCCTGCCTAAGCCTCCCAAGCTGCTGGGATTACAGGTGTGCACCACCACCACGCCCAGCTAGTGGTATTACTTCTAAGGGCATTACTTCTAAGAGTTCAGACTTCTGGGTTTGATAGTTTAGTGAGCTACCTATTGGTCTCTTTAACAAAGAGGGGTTTGATTTCATAAATGTTAGGTTAATTAAACATAGCTTATGGTAGACATTTTCAAGTCATTGTTGCATTACTGCCTATGAAGGGCAGAATTGTGTACAGTACTCCTAAACACAGTATGATGACATCAGAACCTACTTACTGTTCCTGGAGTTACTGAGGAAATAAGGAAGGAAGATTTTTTTTAACCAGAAGCCCACATTGGGGCTGGGGATGTAGCTCAGCAGTGAACTGCTTGCCTGCCATGCGTGACGTACTAGGTTCTATCTTCAGCACCATAGACAAATAAATAAAATAAAGAAATTGTTCTCATCTACAGCTAAAACAAACAAAAACAAAAACAAAAAAGAAGCCCACAGCTGCAAAATTCATATTTTTTAAACATCTACCAACCAAATGATCAGTCAACAAATACAGCACCTGGTGTAGTGCTGTTTGCAGATGGCCAACTCAATTGTAATTATTTCATGGATGAATGAAGGAGTGAATGAGTTTGAGCACTAACTTAGCCAGAGACAGATGTCAATATACTTTACAAAAAAAAAAAAAAAAAAAAAGAAAAAGACACTACATGTTTTAATAGCAGGTTGCTTTTTTCCCAAGTTCTTTCACTTACATTGGTGGATTTGGATTCTGATACCTGTGCAGTCAGCTGACTATCATTAGCTTCTATTTATTTATTTATTTGGTACTGGAGATTGAACTCCGGGGCACTGAGCCACACCCCCAGCTGCATTTTGTGTTTTATTTAGAGACAGGGTCTCACTCAGTTGCTTAGCACCTCGCCATTGCTGCGGCTGGCTTTGAACTGTCGATTCTCCTGTCTCAGCCTCCCAAAATGCTGGGATTATAGGTGTGCCACCATGCCTGGCCATCAGCCTCATTTTATGGAAGAGGCAATGGAAACCCAATCACTTGTCCAAGATCATACTTCAACAAAGAGGCCAGTCTCTTGACTCTGAAAGTAATGTCCTTCCGAGTCCCATAGAGTTGCTTTGTGAACACAAGACTCCAACACTCGGATTCTGAAATTTCAATCGCACTTGAAACCAGGCTCACAAAACACTTGGTGTGTACATTTTTGGGATCAGGTGTGTCTCAAATCTTTTTCTCTTCCTTCTGTAAGCCTTTTACCTGCTTTCACTCCATAACTGGAGTCTTGGCCTCTCTGTGTACCTCGAGTCTGATCCTCACTCGGGGAAGCATGAACAGGTAGTAGGTATGAAGTTACCTTGCTATGGTCTGCTCTCTGATCCTAATGGCCCAGTGTTTGAGAGCAGGTTTCTGTTCCAGGTAATCCAGTCATAAATAGCTTCTTGGCATCCAGAGTTTTAGTAGTTGGGTTTCTCTTGTTACTCACTTTCTTCATTGTTGGTTTCTGCTCCGATATATTGATTGATCTCAGTTTGGGCATTTCTTGTGCTTCTGTGTCTTGCCCTGAGTGCAGGTGTTTAGGATCCTCTCTCCAGAGTCTGTGGACCCTACACATTTCCACAAACATGTGTGACCCCTGCCATTGACCATGACTCCTCCACTGCTCTGGGCTTTGTGACTCAGCCATGTTCAAAAGACAGGACTCTCACAGTCTTGGGAAATCTTCTTCCTTTCTGAGACCAGGCCATTTTTGCCTGGGCCCTCAATTGCTCATGGCATAGAGTGACTTGGGTTAATGTAAGGACATCTGAGGTCAGGAACCAGGACCCTGCTGAGCCATATTGGAGTCTGAGGCAAAAAGAAATGTGGGTCCCTTTGCACACTTATTAGAATTTCCTCCCATATCGAACTGTGCCCCAACGTGACAATATAGAAAGTCCTGCATCACTCAATCTATTTGTATACCATTGTCAACTCCCATAAACCCACCTGTCAGCAACTTGATAGGCTGGGTCTGGGAACTGCAGGCTAGTTAGAAATGACTGTTCCCTTTGCATAAGGATTCAGGGTTGTAACACAAACAGCCTGTGTTCATATAATTTTTTTTGAATACCAGGAATTGAATCCAGGTGTGTTTAGCCACTGAGCCACATCCCCAGCCCTTTTTATGTTTTATTTTGAGACAGGGTTTGCTGAGTTTCTTAGGGCTTCGTTAAATTGTTGAGGCAGGCTTTGAACTCATGATCCTCCTGCCTCAGCCTCCCGAGGCACTGGGATTATAGGCATGCACCACTGTGCCCGGCTCATGTAACATTTGAAATGTGGTTCCCATGGACTTTCATGACTTTTACATTGATTTTTAAAATATTTGCACTAAAGCTGGGCACAGTGGCACATGCCTGTAAATTTCGTGCCCCAGGTAGTGCCCACTTGTCTTGTCCTAACCCTAGCCTTGTCAGACACGACTTCTTCTTTCTATAAGACTTAATCGCCAAAAGGTGAAATCCACCTTCTTTTCTCCCCTCTCATTTCTGACCCCTTGTTTCCTTTCTTCTGTGCTTACTTGGCCTTGGGATTTCCCACTTTTGTCTTCTTTTCCACAGCATCCTGTAGCATCCTTCATAGTAAGCAAACTCTGCTACACCTTGTCATTTTCAGACTCCTGTCTCCCCCTCCTGGCTTTAACTGAAACCTGGCTCAATTCTCCAAAAATTACTTCTGGAATCCTTTCACTCTCCCCATCTGAGGGCTGGAGGTGCAGGAAGAAGGTGCAGGGAAAGATGTTGGTTTCCTCCTCATTCCCCTTAGTAATTTCATGGCTATGGGCCCTCCATTCTCATGGAGAACATTCTCCTTTGAATCCTAGTCTTCAGGTAGGTCTCCTCCCACCTTCTCCTCAGGGATACCTCTTGGTAAGCTGGCCCACATCACCCTCATTCACTGAAGAATTTGAGATTGATTGACAGATGCTGTTCTGACATCTTCTTTTTCTGCCACTGGGATGTTACGTAAGTCACAGTTAAAAGAAGCCTGTGTTACTCTGTATTCTGAGTTGAACTGAGAATTAATTTGGGGCCCTCCTACATATGGGATAAAATCTTAGCTCATTTACAAGGCATATAGGCCTGAATGATCAGCTCCTGCCTGAATTTTCAGATTCATTTCTTATTATTCTTTGTCATGTTCATTTTCTCTTTTTGCAATGTTCATCTCACTTTCCTTGTTTTTTTGCTTGCCTACATTTTGTGCATTTTCTTTTTTAAAACAATTTTTTTAGTTGTAGATGGCCATGATATCTTTATTTTATTTATTTCTATGTGGTGCTGAGGATTGAATCCAATGCTTCATGTGCGCAAGGCAAGTGCTCTACCATTGAGCCACAATCCCAGCCCCATTCTATGCATTTTCAAAGAGACAATTCAGACATTAAAAAGCCTTCTCTGAATTCACTGGAATTGAAGTGCTGCCCCCTACAGCTTTCTGCAACAACAAATATTTTACATCTGTGCTGTCCCATACCATACCCATTAGCCACATTCAAGTTTTTAAGCACTTGAAATGTGGCTTGCATGACTAAGTAACTGAATTTTTTATTTAATTAATTTCAAGTGAAATAGCCACATGTGTTTAGTAGCTAGCGTACTGAGTAGTGCAGCTCTAGAGTGAGGTGATTGCTCCTTTTGCTCACAAAATATGCTTCATGTTGCTTTAAGGTTGCGTTTTCCTTATTAGGTTACGTTTGCTGGTTTTTTTTTGCCAGTTCCTACCACCAGATGGCGCCCTCATTGAGGGAAAGGAATAGGTTGCACCATAGCTGACTTCCATAAACAGTTGAATAAATGAATAGTGCTGAGTCTTTCTCATACTGGGATCTCTCTCATGCCCCACTGGAGGCTCAGCTGTCTGAATTGGCCTCTACCTTCAGGTCACCAACTAGATCTGCCTCTGCTAGGCTCACTTCATTCTTAGAAAAGGTGGGTCCCAAAACCAACTCCCCTACTCCAGCAAAAAAAAAAAAAAATTGGGTAAAAGAAATCATCTCTTTGAAGGCACCAGAAAGCTACTAAAGCAACTGAGAACTGAGAAGTTATAAATTCCTGGGAATAATAACATACTTTTGACTTGTTCTACTTCTCCCTAGATTAGCAACTAAAGTTCTACCTGCTACTGATACCGCTGGTTACTGGTGACGAGTTCTGCTTCTTCAGTGTTGAAGTTTGAATATTAGAGAAGCACACAGAAGCAAGCATATAAAGCAGTTTATTTAAAAAGGGGTAACATAGACTTCTCCTGGGAGGGAGAAGGGGGCCATAGCTGGTATCCTGGTACCCAAGAAGTGTTTTGCATTTTATGTCCTAGGCTTCCTTTGTTCTCCTGCTCTCTTCCCTGTATCTCTCTCCTTCCTGCTTACGTGACTAGGCTTAGGAGATGCTCTGATGGGATGGCCAAAAAGATGAAAAGCAAATGGACAAGGTGGAGTGATCTGGGTAGGAAGGGGGCATAATTAACAACTCCCTGTAGGGAGGGACAATCCCTGGGACAGGTTACCTTAGCAACAGGTTGGAGCTGGGGCAAGTTATCTTGATAAGGATGAAGGAAGGGCTCCGAAGGCATTAGCATTTCAATCTCTCTCCAACTTTCTGGACTCACTCAAACTGGCCTCCTTGATCTGACCTGACTCAACTTACCTATCTATACTGACTGCCTGTCTACTGCTGGCTTCATTACTTGTATAACCTGGTCATTTTACCTATTAGATTTAAAATAAGCCATGCAATTGGCTGAGTGGAAATTAGCATTTATGGTTCACTCTTTGTTCTTTTACAAAATAAAAATGTAAGCATCTAATAAATATCCAAACTGAACATTAACATTTTATATAGATAATCATATATTTTCTCCTTTATTCTGTTCATAATATAAATTACACTGATTTTCAAGTATTAAACAGTCTTGTATTCTTTTTTTCCCTTTCTATTAAACTTTATTAAAAGAAGTGCTAAGGTATTGAGATGCAGTACATCATATTTACTACCAAAATTATTGATAAATATGTAAAACCTATTCATGTAATTTTCTTAACACTCATTTATTCTCTATAATACTGATTTTTGTTCAAGTAGGTTATCTACATGTAGTATGTAAACATCTCTTGAACTGGCCTCATACAGAGTAGGAAAGACCTCCATCCCATGCTTTTGTCAGATATTTTATCAGATACTTTTAATTTGGCTTTCATCTAATCTTCAGGTTTGGCACGTGGAAGAGACACCTACAGTGCAAAAGAGACAGATTTTCTTGTTTCATTTGAACACTCTTGTGGGGGGGCATAAAGAGTTGAGAGGAGAACATAAGTACTATAATTCGATGGCGCTCCATTAACAAACAACTTTTGGTTCAGCTGTTAAACTTGAACACAAAGTCAATGTCTCTTCCTTTTCCTACCCTCCCCCACGCAAGGCTGATTCAGTCTTAACCCTGTCTCAAAAAGGTTAAAAGAGGGCTGGGGCTGTAGCTCAGTGGTAGAGCAGTTTGCCTTGCATGTGTGAGGCAGTGGGTTCGATCCTCAGCACCACATAAAAATGAATAAATAAATAAAGATATTGTCTCTATCTACAGCTCAAAAAATATTTAAAAAAAAGGTTAAAAGAAATTCTATCCATCCCAGGTGAGTAGGTTAATTTCAACTAAGAGCAATTTCTCAGTGTTCTTTTGTGTGGGTCGGTTTCTACCGGTTTGATCATCCAGCAAAACTCTTACATGGAAAAGAAAATTAAAAAGCAGACATGAAAGTAGAACACGCTACTTGCATTCACTTGCCAGTTCTGTATTTAAGATCAGAGCCTTTTATTGTGGCGAAATGACAAAGGCCTCAGTGGATGGGGGAAAAAAAAAAAAAAAGCCAAGCTTGCTTAACACCTTGGACTCCAAGCCTTTGATTATAGTGTCAGGAAAATTAAAAAGAGAAAAGGTAATTGGAGATCCATATCTCTGCTTCCTGCATTTCCTTTTGATTACTGAAATCAATCTAGCCAAGTAATGCTGAGCCAGAGAGAGCTCTGTTCGCTTTGCTCACTTCAACCTCACTCTCCCCACAGTATTGGTTCCTGTGATCCCTGGCACCTCTTCTGTGAAGTTGCGGAGATCTGGATTTGGACGTGCACCGGCCTCCCGGCTTCCGTCACCATAGGGGCACTGGCCCTTCCGTTGCCCTGCCCCGTAGAACTCCACCAGGTTCCGGAAGTGGCCCCCACCCCAGTTGGTGAGGACGTCTGAGGTGGTGGTCTCCAGGGACCTCGACGCCAGTGCTGCGGGACTGTCACCCTCAAACAGGTATGTCTGGAGGGAGTTGGAGGGTGGGACCCACAGGCCCATGTTGGCCTCGTAGAGTTTGGCCAGCACATAGCTGTGGACCGTGCTGTTGACCGCTCACATCTAAAGCACGTCGCGGGAGAGACTTTAAATCTCGGGCAGCAAGTCCTGACACAGCTGGGGGCAATTCCTGCCTGCATTTCTGGGGGTTCCCTGTGGCGCGATGTCAAAAGCCTTGGTGTTGTAGCCCACGTCGTTCTTGTGAATGTTCTCATTGTAGATGGTGTATTTTTTTGAATAAATCCAATCAGGATGTGATATATAACTTAAAGCTAGATTTGATTGGCCACTCTTTGTTTCAGATTTGTGCATCACATTCATAAGAGAGAATGGGCTATGATTTTTCTGTCTTGTAATAGTATTTTCTAGTTTTAGTATCATGATTGTGAAGGCCTGATAGAATGCAGTTGGAGTATATATGCCCCAGCTGTCTTGGGATAACTCAGGCATGGGGTTTTCTAGATTCCCTCAGCTGTAGTTACTCATACTGACAACTTTAACCACCATGTTCTTGACTGTATCCCCATCATTGTTTCATTTTTCCACTTCCCTACCAGTATTTCTGGCAATCACCTCTTTATGTTCAAATTCTCTTGGGATTGCTTCAACAGGTAACTCAGAGACAAGATCTTGGACTTTCAATTGTTGGCTGTTTTGGTAGTTTTTTGATGCCTTCAAACTGGTGATTTTTAAAATTTAATTTAAATTTAACAAATTTTTCTAGTTTTTTTTTGGTGGAAGAGTTGGTTGGGCATCATCTAGTCCACCGTAGCTGGAAGCAGAAATTTAAACATGTCTACCATAAAAAATGAAATGTCTTGGTACAATTTGGTAGAGTTTTTAATTCTAATTACTAGAGATGAAAATTTTTTCATATATTTGTTGATTGTATATCTTCTGAGAAGTGTCTGTTCAGCACCTTGGCCCATTTATTGATTGGGTTGTTTGTTTTTTTGGTGTTAAGTTTTTTGAGTTCTTTATATGTCCTGGAGATCAGTGCTCTATCTGATGTGCATGTGGCAAAAATTTGCTCCCAGAATGTAGGCTGGCTGTTCACCTCATTGATTGTTTCTTTTGCTGAGAAGAAGCTTTTTAGCTTGAATCCATCCCATTTATTGATTCTTGATTTTATTTCTTGCACTTTAGGAGTCTTGTTAAGAAGTCGAGGCCTAATCATGATGAAGATTTGAGCCTACTTTTTCTTCTATTAGGCATAAGGTCTCTGGTCTAATTCCTAGGTCCTTGATTTACTTTGAGTTGAGTTTTGTGCAAGGTGAGAGATAGGGATTTAGTTTCATTTTGGCTGCATATGGATTTCCAGTTTTCCCAGCACCATTTGTTGAAGAGGCTATCTTTTCTTCAGTGTACAAAAATGCCCCCAACTTTTCATTTCTCTGTTTGTACATGATGTAGCATTGCACCATATGTGCAGTCTTACATATATCTAGGGTAATGATGTCTCTCATTCTACCATCTTTCCTGCCTCCATGCTCCCTCCTCTCTCCTCCCTCCTCTTTGCCCAATTCAAGTTCCTTCATTCTTCCTGCCTGTGCCACTCCCCCCACCCTTTTTGGCACCTTTGTCTCATATGAGGTAACCGTATTTATGTGGGTTTGTCTCTGTGTCTTCTATTTTGTACCATTGGTCTACATGTCTGTTTTGGTGCCAATACCATGCCATTTTAATTACTATAGCTCTTTTTTAAAAAATATTTAAAAAAATATTTTTTTAGTTGTATACGAACACAATACCTTTATTTATTTTATGTGGTGCTGAGGATCCAACCCAGTGCCTCATACATGCGAGGCAAGTGCTCAACTGCTGAGCCACAATCTCAGCCCTACTATAGCTCTTTAGTACCGTTTAAGGTCTGGTATTGTGATACCTTCTGCTTTACTCTTCTTGCTAAGGATTGCTTTAGCTATTCTGGGTCTCTTATTTTTGCAAATGAATTTCATGATTGCTTTTTCTATTTCTATAAGGAATGACGTTGGGATTTTAATTGGAATTGCATTGAATCTGTATAGCACTTTGAGTAGTAGTATGGTCATTTTGACAATACTGATTGTGCCTATCCAAGAGCATGGAAGATCTTGCCGTCTTCTAAGGTCTTTTTCAATTTCTTTTAGTGTTCTGTAGTTTTCATTGTAGAGGTCATTCACTTCTCTTGTTAGATTGATTCCCAAGTATTTTATTTATTTTTTTTTTGAGGCTATTGTGAATGGGATAGTTTTCCTAATTTCTCTTTCAGAGGATTCATTGCTCATGTATAGGAATGCATTTGATTTATGGGTGTTAATTTTGTATCCTGCTACTTTGCTGAATTCATTTATTAATTCTAGAAGTTTTCTGGTGAAGTTTTTTGGATCCTCATGTTGTCAGCAAATAATGATAGTTTGAGTTCTTCTGTCTAATTGCTCTGGTTGGAGTTTCAAGGACTATGTTGAATAGATGTGGTGAAAGAGGGCATCCCTGTCTTGTTCCTGTTTTTAAAGGGAATGCTTCCAATTTTTCTCCATTTAGGATGATATTGGCCTTGAGTTTAGCATAGATAGCTTTTACAATGTTGAGGTATTTTCCTGCTATCCCTAGTTTTTCTACTGTTTTGAACATGAAAGGGTGCTGTATTTTGTCAAATGCTTTCTCTGCATCAACTGATAAAATCATATGATTTTTATCTTTGAGTATTGATATGATGGATTATGTTTACTGATTTCTGTATGTTGAATCACCAACCTTGCATCCCTGGAATGAACCCCATTTGATCATGGTGCACTATTTTTTAAATATGCTTTTGATGCAATTTGCCAAAATTTTATTGAGAATTTTTGCATCTGTGTTCATCAGGGATGTCTGAAATTTTCTTTCTTTGATGTGTCTCTGTCTGGTTTTGGTATCAGGGTGATACTAGCCTTGTAAAATGAGTTTGGAAGGCTTCTCTCCTTTTCTATTTCATGGAATAATTTGAGGAGTATTGGTATTAATTCTTCTTTGTGGCTCTTGTAGATTTTGGCTGGGAATCCATCTGGTCCTGGGCTTTTCTTGGTTGCTAGGCTTTTGATGGCATCTTCTATTTCCTTGCTTGAAACTGATCTGTGTATGTCCTCCTGGTTCAGTTTGGAGGTCAATATGACTCTAGAAATTTATTGGTGTCTTTGAAGTTTTCTAATTTACTGGAGTATAAATTTTCAAAATAGTTTCTAATTATTTTCTGTATTTTGATAGTGTGTAGTGATTATTTTGTTTTTCATCATGAATTTAATAATTTGAGTTTTCTCTCTCCTTTTCATTAGAGTGGCTAAGGATTTGTCAATTTTTTTTTATTTTTTCAAAGAACCAGCTTTTTTGTTTTGTCAATTTTTCAATTGTTTCTTTTGTTTCAATTTCATTGATTTCAGTCCTAATTTTAATTATTTCCTGTCTTCTGCTTCTTTTGGTGTTGGTTTGTTCCTCTTTTTCTAGAGCTTTCAGTTGTAATTTCAGGTTGTTTGTTGACTTTTTCTTCTTTTAATGAACTTTTTCTTCTTTTTTTCTTCTTAATACAATGAACTTTCCTCTTAGTACTGCCTTCATAGTGTCCCAGAGATTTTGATATGCTGTGTCTGAGTTCTCATTTACCTCTAAGAATTTTTTTTATTTCTTCCCTGATGTCTTCTATTCTCCATGAGTCATTCAATAGCATATTATTTAGTCTCCAGGTGTTGGAGTAGCTTCTATTTTTTTAACTTGTCATTGATTTCTAATTTCATTCCATTATGGTCAGATAAAATGCAGGGTAGTATCTCTATTTTTTGTATTTGCTAAGACTTGCTTTGTGGCATAACATATGACCCATTTTGGGGAAGGATCCATGTGCTGCTGAGAAAAAAGCGTATTTGCTTGTTGATGGATGGAATATTCTATATATGTCTGTTAAGTCTAAATTATTGATTGTTTTATTGAGTTCTGTGGTTTCTTTGTTTAGTTTTTGTTTTGAAGATCTATCCAGTGGTGAGAGAGCTGTGTTAAAGTCACTCAGTACTATTGTGTTGTGGTCTATTTAATTTTTGAAGTTGAGAAGGGTTTGTTTGATATACATAGATGCCCCATTGTTTGGGGCATGGATATTTATGATTGTTATGTCTTGTTGATGTGTGATTCCTTTAAGCAGTATGAAATGACCTTCTTTATCCCTTTTCACTAACTTTGGTTTGAAGTCCACTTTATCTGATATGAGGATGGAAACTCCTGCTTGTTTACGTGGTCCATGTGAGTGATACGTTTTTTTTCCCATCCTTTCACCTTCAGTCTCTGGATGTCTGTTCCTGTGAGATGAGTCTCTTGAAGGCAGCATATTTTTGGGTCTTTATAAAAAGTTCAATCTGCCAGTCTATGTCTTCTAATTGATGAGTTTAGGCCATTGACATTCAAGGTTATTATTGAGACATGGTTTGTATTCCTGGTCATTTTATTTTATTTTATTATTTTTTGGTACTGGGGATTGAACTCAGGGATACTTGACCACTGAGCCACATATTCAGCCTTATTTTGTGTTTTTATTTTAGAGACAGGGTCTCACTGAGTTGCTTAGTGCCTCGCTGTTGCTGAGGCTGGCTTTGAACTTGAGATCCTCCTGTCTGGGATTGTAGGCATGCCCAGCTTATTTTTGGTTAACTTGACTTGGTTTCTCCTTTGATTGGCCTTTCCTTTAGTGTAGTTCCCCCTTTTGCAGATTTTCATTGTTGTTTTTTGCTTCCTCCTCTTGGAACATTTTGCCAAGAATGTTCTGTAGTGCAGGTATTCTTGCTGTAAATTCTTTTAACTTTGTTTATCATGGACGGTTTTTATTTTGTAATCAAATATGAAGCTTAATTTTTCTGGATATAAGAGTTTTGGTTGGCATCCATTTTCTTTCAGAGCTTGGTATATGTTGTTCCAGGATCTCCTGGCTTTGAGGGTCTGGGTTGAAAAATCTGCTGAAATTTGAATTGGTCTTCCTGTATGCGTAATCTGATTACTCTCTCTTGTAGCCTTTAAAATTCTATCCTTATTCTGTATACTAGGCATTTTCATTATAATGTTTCCTTGTGTAGATCTGTTGTAATTTTGTACATTTGGTATCCTATAAGCCTCCTGTATTTGACTTTCCAATTCATTCTTCCTGTTTGGGAAATTTTCTGATTTATTTCATTGAAGAGATTGTGCATTCCTTTGGTTTGAATCTCTGTGCCTTCCTCTATCTTGATAAGTTTTAGGTTTGGTGTTTTGATGCTGTTCCATAATTCTTGGATGTTCTGTTCATGGTTTCTTACTGTCTTCACTGTGTGGTCAATTTTATTTTTAAGATTGTATATTTTGTCTTTGTTTTCTGAGGTTCTGTCTTCCTAGTGATCTATTTTGTTGGTGATGCTTTCTATTGAGTTTTTTATTTGGTTTATTGTTTCCTTCATTTCAAGGTTTTATGTGTTTTTTTTTTTTCTTCAGAATTTCTATTTTTTTCTTGAATAGTCTTTTGTTACCTGTATTTGCTCTCTTATCTCTTTGTTGGAGTGATCAATTTTTGCCTATATTTGCTCACTTAGGTCATTCTTTAATTCATGGATCATTTTAATTATGTACATTCTGAACTCTTTCTAACTGACATTTCCTCTACTGCACTGTCAATGGATTCTATTGTTGTAGTATCTTGGTTTGCATGGGACATTTTCCTCCCTTGTTTTTTCATGTTGTCTGTGTCTTCCTCTCTTGCAGTGCAGATCTGAGGTATTGCAGCTTCTACCCTATAATCTTGTTGTGTCCCTGCAGGTTACCAATACCTCACCTTTAAGGGGGATATCAATGTTTTCAGCACCCAATGAAACCAATATGCAGCCATAAATCAATTAGTTTCTATTTTGACATTTACAGTTTTGTTGCTATAAACAGAAACGATGAGTTTGTTTATCTTGTACCATGTAGCCAATAGATTTGCTTGAGGATTTACCATTTCTAATGTTGGACAGAGGGGGGTAGACTGTGATGTTTATGAGATAGGACGTTGGAATATAGAGATATTAGGTTATAGGACTAGTGAGAGGATTATCAAAAGAAGTTGGCCGTTAGCAGGAGAAAAAAGAGAGAGCGGTTACCCAATGCAGGGCTCCCTGTTGCTTCCTTAACAGGATGGTGTTTGTTAATACATTGAGTAGAGATATCTCTGGTGCAGCCAGGCCCACAGGTACCTTGGTGACGGTTTTCCAGGTCCTGATTCTTGTCCCTAGATGGAAGTGCCCTTTGCCCCTAGTTGGTGGCAGCGGTAGCATCAAGCCTACAGGTACCTTGATATTGGGCTTCCAGGCCCCAGTCAGTGTTTAAATGTGGAAGCTGCCTCAACTAAAGATGGCTGCAGCAGTGGAGGTAACCTAAGATGGCGGTGGAGGTGTCCCAAGATGGAGGCAACCGCTTTCAGAGATGGGGCTGTGTATAATGGTGTTGGGTGGTCTATTTGGTGATGCCACAGTGTGGCATGTGGTGTTATAGTAGGAAGCTGCCTCCTTGCCCTGGATGATGTCCCATGGTGGAGATTACCATGTGGGGAGGACTATGGAGGTGGCTGCAGTGTTGCAAAATGGAAGCAGTTTGGGTGGAGCCACACATTGGTAAATAGGGAACTGCAGTGTGGGGCTCCACTCCACTGGTGGGGAATGGATCAGGCCTCTCTGGGGCAGCCTTGGTGATAGTCTTCTGTGTCCTGGCTGTTGTCCCTAGATGGAAGTGGTCATGTCTGAGGTTGGTGACTGGGTAGCGCCAAACCTGTAACTACCTTGGTATTGGGCTTCCAATTCCACCAGATGGTCCTAAGATAGAAGCTGCTACAACTAAAGATGGTGGTGGCAGCAGTGGGGGTAACCCAAGAGGGTGTTGGAGGTGTCCCAAGATGGATGACCACTTTTAGAGATGGGGCTGAAAGGGCAAGCCCAACTATGGCTTTGGGAGGCCTGTTTGGAGAGGCAGCACTGTGGTGTGCGGGCGTGGTCCTCAGCATGGAGGCAGTCCTGTGCCTGGGCTTGAGCCTGGGCCTGAGCCTGGGCTTCTCAGGGCCCATGGGGGCTCTCCTGGGCCTGTCTGGTCTCTACATGGACAGGCAGGGCTGTCTAGGGCCTGCCTGGTCTCTGCGGGGTTCGGCAAGACTGTTGAATTCCATTTTTAATATTGATCACTTCTGATTTCAAAGTAACCGTGTCAATATAGCCAGTCCTAATCTTTATAATTCATTCTAAAAGCTTATCTTGGAGTCAGATCCCTCCTGAGGAAGGCATACACTTTTGGGATTTCAGGTTGAATTGGGACTCCTCCCTTTTCTCCAGCTGCTTGCATACTTTATCTGTACTTATTGTTTTCCAAGCTGATAAAAAGTTTATTGCCTTCTAAAGTTGTTGTCCTCTCTGGTTCCTCTGTATTCTCTTCAAAGCAGGACAACCTGCAGATGATGAACAATATGTTTCTTCTGACTTCAACAGAATCTTATTTCTCCTGAACAAGAATTTAATTTCTACTTTTCCTAAAAAATGAGAAATATTTATTTCCTCAATCACAACTTCATCTTGGACTTACTACATTGCTTACATACTTTTAAATTTAAATACAATAACATTCCACTGTTTTTTACTTATTGCATGAGTTATTTCTAATAATCTATAACTTTTATAAAAGCTGTAGTTAAAAAGGACACATCCCATATCCAGAATATTTTTCAAAAACAGTTTTGAAATCAAAGAATTCTAAGAAGTAGAACATAGTCTTATTTTTTCCTCATCAGTCTGCCCCTTCCCTTCCAGAACAATTCAGCTCAAAAACCATCAGATGGGATCAAGCATGTCAGTGACCAAAGTCAAGCCTCAGAGTCTGGGTGAGTTCAAGCAGATGGGCAGGAAAAGAGGTAGCCCAGAATAGGGTGTTAGAGGCTAAGCAGGGTGAGGAGGGCATGAGGGTGTGACGAGGGCCTAGCATGGCTATCATAGCCTGAGCAAGATGGTGCACATTCCTATGATAGCCCAGCATGTGGGGTCAGAGGCCACATAGAGTGAGGAAAGCATTTGGTGAGGAGGAAGCAGCAGCTGGGTGCTGGAGCCCAAGTAGGGTGAGAAGGGCAACCTGTTGGGGATGCATCAGGGACTGTGAAGGTGAGGAGGGTGTTTATGTAAGCAGGGGTTGGTGCTGATGGAATATTACTTACAGGGGTATTCAATAGGTAAAGATGTTGAGGTCAGGGGGAGCAAAGTTTCTTACATCAGAGAAGAAAGTTACAAATATGCAAAGGGAGAATACTGATAAACTCTGTTGGTTTGGTATTAGAGATATTACTGTGAGTTTATAGTTTTCATTATACATAGATGAATAGACATAGAAATACAGATTTCTGTGTGTATATATGTACATGCATATATATGTGTATATATGTAGACTACCTAGTTCTGTCACCTGAGGGTTCTTGGGTGTAGTATGCACCAATAACAATGAACATATCTAGCATTGAGATATTGATTTCTAAATATTACTTTTCACAAAAGGGATCCAGGACCCCTTGGAGAAGTGGTTGATTCCAGGGTTGGGGCAAAGAAAGTATAGGATAAGTCTGATATGTCTTCTTATGCCAAAGGATGCAGAAGTCAGCTTCATAGTAGTAATGGGTTAAAATCCACTGAATAAAATAGAACCATGAATTAATATGATATAAAAAAATGAATAAATTAAAAGATTGATGAGGAACAGGATATCTACATAGTCTCAAAGTGCCTCCTTATAAAATTTATATTAATCACAGAAAGGAGAAATGTTAGCTTTAAAGAGGAGAAGTCTTGAAGATGCCACCTAAATCAAGTGATGAAAGTTAATATAATAGATCCTAATATAATGAGAAGAACATGACATCACTTCTGTGATATCCTGACAAAGATAATGCATAGCCTGGATCGAATCATAGGGAAACATCAAACACACAAACATAATCAATCTTTCTCTCTCATATACACACTGAGAAATTTGTTTTTGTCATTGACTTCCTTTGATGTGCTACAATTTTCCAACTCTAAGATATAGAAAGTTCAAAAAGATAAAGCTTCACATATCCATTATACCTGTTTGTGAAGATTACTTATAGAATGCAATTTAAAAAAATCTATTGAGCCTGAAACTCATTCATGAAGGAAATGTTTAGACATTGATTTTTTCCAAAGTGAGACAAATGACAAAAGTATTGACTTCACTAGTAAGCAATTGAAAGGAATCATGATAGGAAGAAGTCAATATTCACCAAATATAAATGTATGTTTATGATACATATTAATATAATATGCAACATAATCAAGTGGCCATAAAACACAAGTCATTTATTCTTATTCTGCACTGTCTAAACTAAATTCTCAACTGGCTGGGATCTGTTATGGAGAATAATGTACCTTTTCCTTTTTTAAGTTTTGTGAGACTCTAACTCTCAGATCTCTTTCACTAATCAGACACCATGACTCTGAATCTATGGCTGCAAATAATTTCTTTGGTATATAGAATTCCTTAGAGTACCATTTCCATCTAGAAGCACTTTTTTCTCTTCTCTAGATTTCTGAGTCATCCAGTCTCCTGATTTCCTTCTTTCATTGATCACTAGATCTCCATCTCTTTTGTGAATGCTTCCTCCTCCAGCTGACCATTAAATGTAAGAATGCTCCAGAGCTCAGTCCTCCTTCTCCTCCATCTATACCCACCTGTTAGGTGGGGTCCTCCAGCCCATGACTTTATATGCTATCTGTATGCTCATGGAATTCAAATTTGGATTGCCAGCCTAGATTTCTCCTCTGGTATCTCAACTTGTATATTTACATTTTGAATTAACCTTCCTACTTGTATGTCTAACAGGCATGGCAAACTCAGTGCGATAAATGATTTCCCCATCATGCCTCACTTGTTTTCTTCATCCACAAAACCTTCCTTATTTGTTTATGGTACTGAAGATTGAATACAGTGTGCTCTACTATTGTACTATGTGCCTAGTCCTTTTAAAATTAAAATTTAGAGAAAGAGTCTTACGAAGTTGCCCTTGAATTGTTGATCTTCCTGCCTCAGCCTCCTGAGTACTGAGATTATAAGTATATACCAATGTGCCTGGTTAAGCTTCCTTATGTGAGTTAGAAGTATCAATATCTATTGTTTTCAGTTTTGTTTCTCTAGTTAAAAGCCTGGGAATCCTTCTTGTTTCCTTCTTTCAAAAAAAATTTTTTTTTAGTCAATTCATCAGTAAGTATTCTCTTCTTTGTCTCTAAAATATAGTCTAACATTGACTACTTTTCACTCTTGAAACTGTTGCAACCCTGCTCAAGATACCCAGACTATTGGAAGTCTCCTGACTGGTCTTCTGGTCTCAACTTTTTCTCTAAATCACAGCCAGAATAATATTTTTGAAACAAAAAAAAAAAAAAAAAAAAAATTTAAAAAAAAAAAAAAAAAAAAAAAAAAAGAAAAAAGAAAAAAAGAAAAAAAAAAGAAAGTATCACTCATTTACTTAAAACACTCATGGCTTCCTGCAACAATTATTATAAAACCCATACTCTATCATGACCTACAGAGGCTGGCATAATTCAGCCTTTAACAAACTTATGGGCCTCATTTTCCCATACTTCTCTTGTTCACTTGCCCTGTATTAGTTTTACTGTTGTAAAAAATTATAATATACATTAGTGACCTAAATAATATTTTTCTACAGTTCTGGATGTCAGAAGTTCTAAAAGTCAAGCTGTCAGTATGGTTGTGCATTTTCTGCAAGTTCTAGGTGAAGAGTCCATTTATTTGCCTTTTCTAGATTTCAAAGGTTGCCTGTAGTCCTTGGCTTATGATCCAGTCTTCCATCCTCCAAGCCAATAGTATAGCATCTTTTGTTCTCAAACTCTCTTGCTTCCCTCTCATAAGGGCCATTAAGTCTAGACAGATAATTCAGGATAGGATCTTCATTTCAAAATCCTTACATCTGCAAAATCCCTTTGACCATTGAGGTAATATTTTCACAGGTCCCAGTTATTAGGATGTCTCTTTTGGGAGGGCATTATTCAGCCTACTCTATTGCTCTAGCACCACTTACTTTTCTGTTTTTCACCCCAACTGGTTTATTCCCATATCAGGGCCTTTGCTCTATCGCTCATTCTGCTTAGAATGTTTTCTCCAATCATTGTATGGCTGACTCTTGCTCAAATGCCACTCCTCTGGAGAGGCCTTCCTGAGCATTTCATAAAAGAAGGCTCTCCTGTTACCACTCACCCTTCCTTTCTTCAGTCCTCCCTTCCTTTCTTTTTAAAAATGTTTTTGTTAGTGTATTCTAGTTATACATAACATTGGGGTTCATTTTGACATATTCATACATGCATGGAATTTAATTTGCTCCATCTCAATCCCCAGTTCTTCCACTTTCCCTCTCCTCCTCATTCCCTTTATTCCCCCTCCTCTGTGCTGCTGGTCTTCCTTCTATTTATTTATTGTTTTTGTAATTGGTACCACCCTTTCTTATACAACCTTATTTATGTCCTTTATTTGTTCCTGATAATATATGATTCACTGCTAGAGGAGAGGGAGTATTTTCTCTTCGCTCCTCTGATTTCCAGAAGGATGACATTTTTCTCAACCCTTCTGGCCCTTTGCTCTACCCCTTTATCCTCTCTGAAAATGGATCATCTGAGGAGTGAGTTTGAGGAGAATTAGGTATAAGTAGAGGAACCATTATGTAGCCCTTGCCTTTGGGACCTACTTACCTGCAGAGAACACTTATTCCAAATTGTATATATAATATATAATCATATGGTTATAGAATGTGTAGATTGCTTTTTTCTAGAAGCTTGCCTTTGGCTGTGGGGGATAGAGATGTCAGAGAAGAGGGTAGAGGTCATTCATTTTGAATTTTTGATTTAGGATCAATCTGATCATTTAAAAATATTGGAAAGAACAACTAGCAAGAAAGAGGTAGCTTTCCATGAGGTAGGAGGGAAGGAGGAAATGATGGGTAAGGTGTGAGGATGGCACAGAAAGTCCTTCTCTAAAACACCTAAGACATCGCTAAGAGAAATGAGGGAGGATTGGAACTGGGGGCTCCAAGGAACAGTACAGGTTAGAACAGTACAATTGTTAGAAAACAATTGTAGGAACAATAGGAGATGGAGCTCTTTGCAGACCATTGACTCTTCTGTGGTTGGCACAATGCTTTGCCCATAGTAGGTGTTCAATAAAATAAATCAAATGAATGAGTAGACATAGTGCAAGCATTCTTGAGTAGCACAAAAGTGTCGGTTAATATTGACCATCTTTCTGCAGAGGATGGTTTCTGAGTTGTTGAGCTAGATGGCTCTAAGGACAAACAGCAGAATCATGCTTGGTGATTATTTGTAGCCATTAAGTGAGTGAGCTCACTCACCCTCAGTCCAGCTTTTGAGGGACAGTCTGCCCTAAAAAATAGGCAGCTTCAGAGCAGCAGTCAGCTGAAGTGGGGGAAAGAACAGTCGACAGCTCTTCTGTGACTGCTATGAATGCCAGGAGTTTTAAACATGGTCACACCTGGATTCTAATCATATTATAAAGCAAACTAGAATTGTTTAAGCCATGATGTAATCTGAGAATAAGTTTAACAATATGACCTCATTCCAAATGGGGTCAGTTTAAATTTTTGCTGTATTTATGGAATTGAGGTTCAGACTTCCAAGGGAATGAGATAAAGGGATGGAGGTCAACAGAAAGGGTGAGAAAAATATCTCAAAATGAGCTATGGGGCATTCCATTTAAACAAAAATGTGTTTGTAGCTAGCCAGAAAATGATCATAATGGTTGTAAAAAGAAAATAGTCATAAGAGAAAGATTTAAGTAACTTTTCATTACTTGGCAATGTTTTTAATTTGGCTGCATCTAACATTAATGGGGGGAGAGAGAAAGCCAGCCCATAATTCTGAAACTAAATAAAAACAGTTCTTGAAGCATCTAAAGATTTTGATCTTGGAGTGTAATTGCTTTTTGTTTCAGCTTACCCACGTCAGTGCGCAAAGTGAAAAATTACTGCCTGCTTCAAGTCCTCCAGGTGGCAGGTCTTGGTTTCCACACTTTTGATTCAGGAAAAAAAGCTCTTTCAATCTCTGCATCTAAACTGAGTGACACTATGCAGTTTAAATGTGCACAGTCCACACAGCCCATGCATTTGGTAGGTGTCTAAGGATACCTAGCTCATGGTCCTGACATACAGTGAAGGACACAGCATGATAGGACATCCCAACAAAGTTATTTATAGGATGCTAGTGCATGTCATTTTCTTTAACTATCACCTAATTGATCTGGATGTTTTTGGACTGTGCCATTTATTTCAACATTAAATTACAGGCTTTTAAAACCAGGCTGTTGTGCCTGGCGATTGAGTAGTTTGCTATTACTCACCTGCCACTGCTTGGGAAAGTCATCTGAGGAAATGTAATGAGATCACTGGGGCAACCCCTTTTCAAGGCTAATTATTTCAGCACACTGTGTATTGCATTGTTATTTTTAACTTACTAATATTAGCTTTCTTCTTTTTAAGGCGACTTGTGTCTGCTCAATTTCCCTGACTGTCAGAAAGGCAAATTGTAATTTATTTTTTTCTTATTTATTGAGAAACTATAACCCTAATGTCCAGCCCCATTTTCTCTTTTCTAGTGTTTGATTTTCTTAGAGTAGGAATTAAGTATGATCAGTACAAGATGATATTTCAGGAGCAGGCTGGATACATTTTCAAGAGGCTCAACCTTTGGAGGCACAAACTATTGGGAGAGGTGGCTTCTGTTCCATTGGGACAACAATGGCCTCCTAAATCATCTTTCTGCTGTGCCCTGGCCCCTCTCTAATCGATTCTTAGTCCAGCAGCCAGGATGATCCTGTTAATATGTCACTGGATCTTGTCAGTTGCTATGGTTTAAATGTGTCCCTCAAAAGTCCATGTATTAGAAACTTAATAAATCCATGTTAATGGTATTTGGAAATGGGGCTTTAGGAAGGTAATTAGGAACATGCTATGAGTCTGGTGCCCCCATGATGGCATGAGTGACTTTATCAGAAAAGGAAGAAAGATTTGAGCTAGTACACTTGCTTATCTTATGTGATACCTTCCACTATGTTATGTTGCAGCAGGAAGTCCCTCACCACATGCTGAGCAGATGATGGTGTCATGCATTTGAACTTTCCAACATCTAGAACTGTAAGAAATCAATTTATTTTCTTTATAAGTTTAAATGGCTGGTCTCAGACATTTTGTTATAGCAGCAAAAAATTGACTAAGATACTAGTTCTTTGCACAAGATCCTCTATAGCTTCCATCTCAGTTTGATAGCTTATAAGGCCCTATCTTATGTGTACTCTCTCTCTTCCTGACTTTGACTCCTACTACTTTCTCCTTTCTCATTTCACATCCACCACAGACTTACTTCCTACTGCTCCTTGAACATGCCAGGCATGTTCCTGCCCTAGCACACTGCCTTTGCTAGTTCCTTTTCCTAGAATACTCTTCCCCTAGTAGTCCACATGATTTTTCTCTTGTGTCTTTAAGCTTTACTGAGGGAAGCCCTTCTTTTTTTTCCTCTCTCTCTTTTTAATTTGTTCTAATTAGTTATACATGACAGTAGAAAGCATTTTGACACATCATACATAAATGGAATATAATTTCTCATTCTTCTGGTTGCACATGGTGTAGACTTACACTGGTCGTGTTATCATGTGTGCACTTAGGGTAATAATGTCCAATTCATTCTACTGTCATTCCTGTCCAATCCAAAGTACCTCTGTTTTTCCCTATCCCCCCACCTTACTGTGAATTAGCATCTGTGTATCAGAGAAAACATTTGACCTTTGGTTCTTTGGAGTTGGCTTATTTTGCTTAGCATGATAGTCTCTAGCTGTCCATTTACTGGCAAATGCCATAATTTCATTCTTCTTTAAGGCTGAGTAATATTCCATTGTGTATATATACCACAATTTCTTTATCCATTCATCTGTTGAAGGGCACCTAGGTTGGTTCCATAGTTTAGCTATTGTGAATGAAGCTGCTATAAATCTTGATGTGGCTGCATCACTGTAGTATGCCGATTTTAAGTCCTTTGGTTATAAACCGAGCAGTGGGATAAACTGGGTCAAATGGTGGTTCCATTCCAAGTTTTCTGAGGAATCTCCATAGTGGAATTTCCAGAGTGGTTGCACTAATTTGCAGTCCCACTAGCAGTGTATGAGTGTACCTTTACTCCACATCCTTGCCAACATTTATTGTTGCTTGTATTCTTGATAATTGCCATTCTGACTGTAGTGTGATGGAATCTCAGTGTAGTTTTGATTTGCATTTCTCTAATTGCTAGAGATGTTGAACACTTTTTCATATATTTATTGATTGATTGTATTTCTTCTTTTGAGAAGTGTCAGTTCAGTTTCTTAGCCCGTTTATTGTTTGGGTTATTTGTTTTTTTTTGGTGGTAAGTTTTTTTGTTTTTTTTTTGGTACTGGGGATTGAACTCAGGGGTACTCACCACTGAGCCACATCCTCAGCCCTATTTTGTATTTTATGTAGAGACAGGGTCTCACTGAGTTGCTTGGTGCCTCACCATTGCTGTGGTGTTAAGTTTTTTGAGTTCTTTATATATCCTGGAGATTAGTGCTCTGTTTGAGGTGCATGTGGTAAAGATTTTCAGTGAGGCCCTCCTGTCCTCTCTATTTTAAGTTTCATGCAATTACCCCAACTCTGGTCTGTAATCCCTGTACTTCCCTGTGTTAATTTTCTCCATACCAAGTTCCATCTTCTATCTCACTATGTGAATTACTTTTTTCTTTTTTTGGTACCAGGGATTGAACCCAGTGGCACTTAACCGCTGAGCCACATCCCAGCTCATTTTATTTTTTATTTTGAGATAGGATCTCGCTAAGTTGCTTAGGGCCTCAATTAAATTGTTGAGGCTGGCCTTGAACTTGCTAGAATCTAAATCTCAAGAAGACAAGATATGCTGTGCACTTTGTTTATTGCTGTATCCCTACTGCTTAGAAGAATGCCTTGCATGAATCAATAAACATGATGCCTAACTAGTGACTCATTTATGGAAGCTCAGAAATGACTTTTTAACATTGTTTTTATTTATTAACATTCGTTAATTGTACAGATTAGTGGGTTTCACTGTGTCATGCTTATATATCCATATATACATGGATGTATATACATATATACATAAATCATGCATTGATCATGTCTACTCTGCCTCTCTTCCCTCTCCCATCCTCCTCTTCTGAGTTCCTAATAGGTTCTCTACTACTTTCAGGTCATCTTTTATTTTTGTATTTATTTTATTTTTTATTTTCCACATATGAGAGGAAATGTAATAATTCTTGTTATGGTTGAGATATGAGGTATTCCTCCAAAGTTCATGTGTGGGCTATGAGAGCCTTAACCCAATCAGTGAATTAATCCCCTGATAGGGATTAACTGAATGGTAACTGAAGGAAGGTAGGGTGTGGCTGGAGGAGGCAGGTTATTGCGGACATGCCTTTGGAGTATATATTGGGTTATATATTTTATATTTGGCTGGTGGATTCTCTCTCTGCTTCCTGGTACCATGTCCTCAGCCACTTTCCTCTGTCACACTCTTCTGCCATAATATTCTGCCACACCTGGAACCATGAGGTGGACTAAGACCTCTGAAACCATGAGCCCCCAAATAAATATTTCATCTTCTAATTGTTCTTGTCATGTCTTTTGGTCAAAGCAGTGAGAAAGCTGATTTAAACACTTGTTCTGTGTCAGGCTTAACATGGTGACCTCTAGTTCAATCAAGTTCCCTGAAAATGATAGGATTTCCTTTTTTCTTTTTCTTTTTTTTTTGTACTGGAGATTGAACTCAGGGGCACTTGACCACTGAGCCACATCCCTAGCCCTATTTTGTGTTTTATATAGAGACAGGGTCTCACTGAGTTGCTTAGTACCTCGCCGTTGCTGAGGCTGGCTTTGAACTTGTGATTCTCCTGTCTCAGCCTCCCTAAGTGCTGGGATTACAGGCTTGAGCCACCATGCCCAGCTCCTTTTTTCTTTATGATTGAAAACTACTCAATTATGTATATTTATTCATTCATCTGTTAATTGGCATCTAGGCTGATTTCATATCTTGGCTGTTATGGATAGTGCTTCAATAATGGATATGCAGGTATCTATTTTGTATGCTGACTTCATTTTCTTGGGGTATATACCTAGGAGTAGTATAGCTAGATTATATGGTAGTTTTATTTTTAGTTTCTTGAGAAAATTCCATACTGTTTTCCATAATGACTTACTAATTTACATTCCCACAAACAGTATAAGGGTTTCTTTTTCTCTATGTCTTTCTTAATAGCCTCTAGAGTCTCCCTTATTCATTGGCATTCTGATAAATGTTTCACAACTGGCTCTCCAAAAAACAAAAGCATCCTGATTTGTACCATTGATGAATTTCCATGTTGTAAATTCTCCTCTTTTGTCTGATTTCAGGTTTCCAATGTGATATCACTGAATGTGAAGTTGGGAAAAGATGCTCAATAACACACCAAATGTTATTTCCACCATATAGATTAAACAGGTATAAATCATCTAAAAAGTATAGATAAGATCAAAGTCATCAAATAAGTAGGAAGAAATGAGATTTGTGTATTTACTGCTTTTGTTTTTAATATAGTTATAAGTTTTTATAACTTAATTTTTATCAACCAGATAACAGAGGTCCTGAAATTTTAACAAGTGGCCCTTACAAGCCAGCTCCAGCACAATATTGCTTTATCATCAAACAATATCATTGCAGAGGAAAATGGCAGAGTAGAAGAGGTTGCTTTCCAAGCTGCTTCATGGCATGAGACCAAGAAAGCAGATAAACAGCTTCTCAGTGAGGTTGGTAAAAGGGATTTTACTGGAATTTAATACTAAACTCTCAGAACAGCTTGGGGACTCAGAAGTTTGGATATAATAAAATAAAAGAAGAAAATCCACCACCAGCACTGGTGGCTGCTAGATCTGATCCACTGTGGGCAAAGTGGTGAGGGGAACTAAGAGAACCTGCATTTCCAGGTGGCACTGAAATTGCAGTGGTATGGAGAAATCAGAGATCAAGGACACTGCCAGACTGATCCAGAGGGTAAGCTACACTACACTATATCCTCGTTTTGGAAAGTTGCCATACGTCTCCTGGTTGTCCATGGAGAGCTGAGGCAGGAGCCATATTCCTGCCGTACTTTGGTGGCCAGTGACTGTGGAGCAAGTCTAGGAGCGAACTGGGTCTGAAAACCAGACCTGGCAGATGCCCGCTGTACTACTCAGATTGTGCCTTAGAGACCAGGAGAAATTCACATGCAGAGAGTGTTTAACCCAAGGGAATATGGGTCATTAAGACCCAAGAGTCCTGGGTGCCTTTCTTCCCTTTGAGTCTGGTGGCTTGCAGGACCAGCTGGGGCAGGACAGGAATTTAGTCAGGTGGGTAGGGGTGACTGCTCTTGGGTACTGAGCCTGGGAGCCTGGGAAGGACAGGATTCATGGATGTTGGAGGGGGCAAAGGATTGGCTCTTCCACTGCATTGTTGGAGCCCAGGGGAGATTCCTGGGGTGCAGTCTCCCAGCATGGATCAGCAGCTGCTGGGCCCTGAGAGGTGTGAGATTTAAATTCTTCAGACCAACTGCCATTCAACAAAGTACCTGGGGCATACCTAGACCTAAATCCTGCCTTCAGGAATTCTGCCTATGGGAACTCCTCTCAGAACTCTGCAGTGACCCCAGCCCGAGAGTGGAGGAGACAATACTGTCTAATCTACTCCACTTCATACTGCTGAGAAGGGAAACAGAATTAATTTGAACTCTAACTGGCATCTTGATGAACAACACAAAGAGGAAAGACTTGACAGCCTTTGCCTAACTATACTTGTACATAGTACATACCTCAAGAAAAAATGGAAAGAAAGACATTTGGGAACACAATGAACATATATTCTCATTGACAATTTTGACCACTGCAATGGAAATAATTCCAGAATTTTTCATCTAGAACCTTTTTAAAATTTTTTAATTTAAATTTTTTTCTGTCTTTTTTTTTAATTGTGTGCTGAATGGTTCATGGACATTTATATACATACATATTTGTCTCACTTTTCTCATTTCTAGTATTTTTTGAAGGTAGTTAATGTTCACGACTGTATTTTGAAGACTAGGGTTTTTGACTATTATATTTTGGTTTTGTTTTGTATTGCTTTTCACTTGTCTTTCTTGATTCTCTTTCTCTCTATTCTTTTGCTAACAGCCAAATTCTATTGTTCTCTCTTTCACTCTTTATTTACTTCTACTTTCTCTCTTCCTTCCTCATAATCATTGGATCTTACATTTGTTCTGCTTTCTCCCTGTTCCCTTTTTGAAATGGCAAATGCTTTTGCAAACTTACTGTTTTTACTCTTGGCAATTGCTCATCATACCATTTCTGTTTATTGTGCCAATTTACATGGTAGATGTCATAATAGGAACTAAGTATTTAATGCTGTATATTGATTGCATTGGTGGTTGTTATTATTTGTCTCCCCCCAAACTGATTTTCTAGAAATCAGGGTTACTATAAGTTCACAGGGTAGATTTATACTGATAAATGGATAGATACATAAACAATATGAAAAAGCAAAGGAACACACTATCCCAAACAAATCAAAATACTTCAATAACAGAATCCATTGACACCACAGTGGAGGAGATGTCAGAGAAGGAATTTAGAAAGTTTATAGTTAAACTGATTTGTGAGGTAAAAGATGTTTGTATAAATATATCAAAATAGATTCTAGTGTTATGTGTAACTAAAAAGAAAAAATAAAAATAAAAAAAAGGAATGAAATCAGAGAGAAAATATAGGAAATTCACTTCAGAAAATCAATGACAGACAAGAATTGCATGGTTATCTTGATAGATGCAGAAAAAGCACATGACAAAATACAGTATGTTTGTATTTATTTACTTATTTGTTTATTTATTTGTGCTAGGGATTAAACCCATGGCCTTGTGTTTGCAAGGCAAGCACTCTACCAACTGAGCTAAATCCCCAGCCCTCCATTTATCTTTAAACCCTAGAAAAATTAGGGATGGTGGGAACATACTTGAACATTGTAAAAGCTATATATAACAAACAAAAGGCCAACATCATTCTAAATAGAGAAAAACTGAAAGAATTCCTCTTAAAAACTGGAACAAGACAGGGATGCCCTCTTTTACCACTTTTGTTCAACATAGTCCTTGAAATTCTAGAGCAATCAGGCAAAAGAAAGAAAGGGATATGAATAGGAAAAGAAGAACTCAAAACTATCTCTGTTTGCCAAGGACATGATCCTATATTTAGAAGAACCAAAAATACTGTACCATAAAATTTCTAGAACTCATAAATGAATTCAGCAAAGTAGCAAGATGCAAAATTAATACCCATAAATCAATTACATTCCTGTACATCAATGATGAATCAGCTGAAAGAGAAATTAGGAAAACTATCCCATTCATAATAGCCTCAAAACAAAACCAAATCAACCAACCAAACAAAAAACAACCTTGGGAATAAATCTTAACAAAAGAAGAGAAAGACCTCTACAGTGAAAATTATAGAACACTAAGAAAGAAATCGAAGAAAACCTTAGAAGATCAAAGGATCGCCCATGTTCTTGGATAGGAAGAATAAATATTGGCAAAATGGCCATATTCCCAAAATCGCTATACAGATTTAATGCAGTTCCTAGTAAAATTCCATTGATGCTCTTCATAGAAGTAGAAAAATCAGTCATGAAACTTATTTAGAAAAATAAGAGGCTCAGAATAGCCAAAGCAGCCCTTAGTGAGAAAAGCAAAGCAGGAGACATCACAATACCAGACTTTAAATTATACTACAAAACCATGGTAACAAGCAGCATGGTATTGACACCAAAATAAGCATGAAGACTAATGGGATAGAGTAGAAGACAGAGACAAATCCACATATATATTGTTATCTTATACTAGACAAAGGTGGCAGAAACATACACTGGAGAAAAGATAGCCTCTTCAACAAATGGTGCTGGGAAAACTGGAAATTCATATGGAGCAGGATGAAATTGAACCCCTATTTCTCATCCTGCACAAAACTCAACTCAGCGAGGATCAAATACCTAGGTATTAGACTAGAAACCCTGTACCTACTAGAAGAAAATGTAGGCCCAACTCTATCATGTTGGCTTAGACCAACTTCCTCAACAAAACCCTAAAGTGCAAGAAGTAAAATAAAAAATCAAAAAATGGGATGGTTTCAAACTAAAAATCTTCTTCACAGCAAAGCAAGCAAGCGTGTGGAGATGGAGCCCACAGAATGGGAAACAATCTTTGCCATCCACATCTCAGAGAAGGGTTTAATTTCCAGGAGATACTACAAAGAATTAAAAAAACTTAACACCAAAAAAACCAAATAACCCAATCAATAAATGGGCAAAGGAACTAAACAGGCACTTCTCAAAAGAAGAAATATGAATGGTCAGCACATGTATGAAAAAATGTCCAGCATCTCTAGCAATTAGAGAAATGCAAATTAAAACTACACTGAGATTTCATCTCCAGTTAGACAATTATCAAGAATATAAGTGACAATAAATGTTGGCGAGGATGTAGTGAGAAGGGTACACTCATACATTGTTGATGGAAATGCAAATTAGTGCAACCACTATAGAAAGCAGTATGGAGATTCCTCAAAAAATTAGGAATGGAACCACCATTTGACCCAGTTATGTAACTCCTTGGTATACATTCAGAGGATTTAAAATTAGCATACTAAAGTGACCCTGCCACATCAATGTTTCTATCAGCACAATTCAGAGTAGCTAAGCTATGGAACCAACCCAGATGTCCATCAACAGACGAATGGATAAATATATTGTGGTATATGTATACACAATGGAATGTATACACAATGTTACTCTTCCATAAAGAAGAATGACTTTATGACATTCACAAGTAAATGGATGGACCTGGAGACTGTCATCCTAGGTGAAATAAGCCAATCCCAAAAAACCAAAAGTTGAATGTTTTCACTGATATGTGGATGTTAATCCACAGAAGGGGTGTGTGTGTGTGGAGTAGAGGAGTAGATTACAGTGGATTAGACAAAAGGGAATGAAGGGAAGGGAGGGGAGATAGGAACAGGAATGACAGTGGAATGAATCTGACGTAACTTTCCTGTGTACGTGTGTGAATATACCACAGTGAATCTCAACACTGTGTGCATCCATAAGACTGGGATCCCAATTAGAATAAGATATATCCCATGTTTGTATAAATATATCAAAATAGATTCTAGTGTTATGTGTAACTAAAAAGAACAAATAAAAATAACTAAAAAACCGCAGTATCATTTCATGTCTTCTGTCTACATTCGTGTAGCCCCTTTTGTCTTTGCCCAGGAACATACACTTTTGGTAGCCGTTCTCTAAACAGGAAATTTTTAAATCTTTTTTGGAGTACATAACTCTTTGAAAACTATGGACGATTCCCAGAAAAATGAATATGTGTGCATACATTAAAATATTGTAAACAGTTTACAGTCTTTGTAGATGGTAATGCCATCTTCCCCCCAAGCCCAGGCAGAGATGTGTCATGGAGGCCTTAGTGTAAGCATCCATGCTTTGATCAGACCCACAGTTCGAAGAGCTTTGATTCCCATCAATCATTGTGTGTTGCTTCTTCCTCCATGGAGGGATATGATAGCATTTCTGCTCAGGTTATCTGTGAGGTCCTTTCTCAGTTTCCTCAAACTTGGCTGAGAGCCAGCTTTCTCCCTAAAGACTTCTAACTCCTGGGGCTGCCTTTTGTGCTCTTCCTTCTCTAAGATGCTTTCCCTGTGGTCTGGATCCTCCACCTAGCCCTAGGTCAGGTACTATCTAGTATTGTTCTGTAATTCTTTCCTGTTAGAAATCTATCCCAACTGAATTTTGGGAGTGCTTCCTGCTGGTTCCCGTGGCTTCTGCAACACCTCATCACTGGATAGCTGTGTGGCTCTTGGTTGAGTTTTCTTTCTGGAGGCTCAGTAGTATAGTGGTAAGCACACAGGCTTCCAGGAAGCTGGAAGTTTCAGTGTCCAGCTCTGTGGCTGCGTGGCTTTGGGTAGGTTTGTCTCTTTTCTTTTTAAGTTGAGATATAATTCATATACCACAAAGTTTGCCATTTAAAAATGTATAATTTAGCAAATTTTATTATATTCTCAGTGTTGTGCAGGCATTACCACTATCTAATGCCAGAACATTTTTCAACATCCTGCAGTGAAGACCCTGTGTCCATTAGCAGTCACTCCTCATTTCCAGAATTTCTGGCAGCCACCTTTCTACTTTTTTTTTAACCTATGAATTTGCCTAATCTTTTAAAAATTTGTTCTTTTTAGTTATATTTCATATAAATGGGATCATAGGAACCTCTGACTTCTTTCATTTAGCATAATATCTTCAAGGTTCATTGATGTTATTGTGTATATCAATATTTTCTTCCTTTTTTGATTGAATAATATTCTGTTGTATGGCTGTGCCACATTTTCTTTATTCATTCATCAGTCAACAGAATGGGTAAGTTTTTTTTAATATTGTGTGTTTGTTTCTTCAGATACAAATTGAGGTATATAATGATTCTATCTCATATGGTTTTTAAAAATATTTAAAATACCCATCCAGGTAAAAGTGTTTGCTACTGAGCCTGACACAGAGAAAGCACTCGATGTGTAAGTGCTATCACTATAATAATATGGATTACTGTTTCCTCCACTACATACATATTAAGGGACAGGGACTATATCTTTCTATTTTCAGTGCCTGGCACATGTTAGGCAGCATACAAATGTTTGTTGATTGAATATTGTTTAAGAAAACCTTAAGTTGTTTGAGGGAAGAAACGAGATTTCAAAACTCTTACACCTTTGGTTCTGGTTATACAGTAGGTACTTAAAAATATATTTTAAAAATAATGCAAATTTACTTAGAAAATATGAAAAAGCTGTTAAGTTATAAAAATCCTATGGTGAAGTATATGATAAACTGATAACTATTTTGTTTGAATTTTGGTCCAGGTTTAGGTGGTCTATACCACTGGTTTTCAACTTGCATGTGGATCAGAATCACCTGGGGTACTTGACAAAATGAGGCCTGGTCTTAACCTACTTGAAGGAGCCCAGGAGTCTGTGTTCTTTCTTGGTGCTCCAGGTGGTTTTGATACACAGCAAAGTATGTGAACCAGTGGTCTATAGTTAGGTTTTCTTAAAATATATTCACCTGTAGTAGCCCTTTGAAAGCTCCATGGATGAAGGGTGCACAGGCAAGTGAATCAGGAGAAAACTGCATGGCTGGGAGGAGGGAAGGGATTTCTTGGGACTGTGAGTTTTCTTCCTGCTTCTTTGATGTGTGTGTGGGAACTGTGTCACAAGACTGTCTTTTCTCACTTTTTTCCTACTCATCCCATCCCCACCCTAGTGTTCTCACTGTTATATTATCATTCTACTAATAGAAACCATAGATACTCATAACTACCTCAGAAGAGAAACTGAGAGGAATGCAATGAGTTTTTAATGTTTTTCTCCATTTTTGAACACTTGAAAAATAGGCCATTCATAGTCTTTCCCATATAATTAAGTACTCCATTAGTACCATTAGCAAGTTATTAGCAGTGACATGGAACTAAGTGTGTGTTGTAATCTTCCCCAAAATAAAGGGAATAACTTTAATAGCCCTGAAAGATGTCTTCAATTGAATTGGGTCAACTTTTATTCTTTGTGGGAGTGACTTCTCTGCATTGAGATACACTTTGTTGATTCATTCAGTATTTATTAACCTTTTGTATTCCAAGCAATAAATGAAATATGTTCTACTGGTGATCTTGAATTGGGGTATTTGCTTTCCACTGGGCCCTTGGTAAATGTGTTGTTTTCTCTTTTAAGAATGTGTTGTTTTCTCTTTTAAGAATCCCTAGGAGGCTTTACCCTTCAAAAGACTCATAGTTCATTCTTATCACCTAGCTCTTTGGTAAGCCCTGGCTTGGGCTCTAAGATCTGTCTCACTTCTTCCTAACTCCCCAAGAAATAGCATACAGGATGTCCCTAGAGTAGCCTCTGCTGCTCTGTGCCTCTGTGGAGAGTTAGTGAAAAGATAAATAATGCTCTTTGGCACAAATTTACTCAATACTCTTTTGGGGTCTGGTGGGTTTTAGTTGTAGTTTGCATTCTCTTCCTATGCATAATCAATATATATTTTCTGATTCAATATTCATTCATTCATTCATTCATTCCAGTATTGTTGTTAAGCATGTAAGCTTTAGAATGCCAAGTAAAAATTTCAAAGCACTAAAAATATACCTGTCATACAAATATAGAATGAATGTATCACAGACTTAGTCAACTCTTAAGGGAACCAGCAGGATGCTAAACCTGGTTCAAGGGATTACAGCTGAGACAGAAGTATCTATAGTCACTGAAGGAAAAAGATACTGCAATAGAATTGCTAAATCAGATACAAAATGACTTATTTCCTAGACCACAAGGAAACTGAAACATTTGCAGTTATCTTTCTCACTGGAAGGAATCTCATTTGCATTGCTACAGGTCAAGAATCATTTGAATCACTGTTTTCAGGTTAACATCCACCTTCACAGAGTAGTTGAATATCCCAATTCATGGTAGAGATTAGTCAATAAGGTAAACCCTTCCCCTAGAGATGGCATAATTCTAAAGTGGCTCCGTTAGGCAATGTTCTAGTATGACACTGGAAAGATGGGCAGCTATCCTCTTACTAGTTTCTATGTTGTAGATTTTGCTTGGATTTCAAACCTGGTTCCCATTCTCACTAGCTCTGTGATCTTGGCCAAGTTACTTCTCTAAGCTTCAGTTACCTCATCTGTAAGTAGAGATAATAATAGCACTATGGTGTGGATAAATGAGCTGATTCCTGTGAAGAGAACAGAATAGTACTGGGCACATGGTAAGTGCTCAGTAAGCCTTAGTTACTATTTCTGTGGGCATTAGGCTAAGCTGTAGGTAATCAGGGAAGGGTTTGCATTCCCCATATCCTGGCTTTGAAAAGGAGAGAGCTGTGGCTCTAAGGTTATCATAGAGTTGGTTCTAATGTCCAGAGGAAGTTCATGTCACTTAGGAGCTACAGGGAACTAAGCTCCAGCCTGTGGTTGGGGTGGCTGTAGGAGGTCCAGAGCAGAAACTTGATGGAGGCAAAGGTGGGAGCCCAAGTGAAAGAAACCAGAGGTGGGACAAATGGAAAAGGAGAGCTGAAGCCCTGATGTCACTCATAGGTAGGGACTATTGAGCTCATAGACATTTGAGCTCCTTTTCTTCCCTTCTCTTCCCTCCTTCCTTCCTGCCTCTTATCTCTTGAGGGCACCATTGTATGTACTAGGTGTTCTTTTAGTACATTTCTACTTTGCAGTGTTGAATGTGACATAGTCCCTACCCTCAAGGTGTTCCTGGACTAGCAGAGGAACAAATGTGACCAAATCACAGCAATACACAGAGTGCTGTGCAGCACATGTGAGGTGTCTGCACAAGCAGTGTTTTTTGCTCCCTCAAGCTTGTTCTAGCAGTTGGTGGGTCTGGGAAGGATCACAGAAGTATACCAGTGGAGCTTATGAATACGTTTGTAGAGCAGTAGGGGTTGGTGGATATTATGATTTGAATTATGTTCCCCAGGAAATATGATGAAGTCCTATTTCCCAGTTCCTCAGAATAACTTTATTTGGAACAAGGGTCATTGTGGATATAATTAAGATGAGGTCATACTAGAGAGTGGTCACCAAATCTATTTGTGATTAATGTCCTCACAGAAAGGATATTTGGACATAGACATGCACAGGTGGAAGATAATATGACAACACATAAGAAAACTGCCATGTGAATATGGAGATAGAAGCTATGTTGCACATATAAGGAGTGCTGGGGACCACCAGAGGCTGGAAGAGGCAAGAAGGTGTCTTCCATTAGAGACATTGGAGGGAGCATGTCCCTGCTGACACTTTGATTTTGGGCTTCTAGCCTCCAGAAATAGCCCACTACTTTCTGGTACTCTGTCATGGCAGACTTCAGAAACTAACACTGTGGGAAAGGGGAAAACAGCAGGGAATGTAGGAGTTCCTACAGAACCTGAGACATAAGATAGCTTTTCTCAGAGGTAATGCTTTATCTATATTGTTTCAAAAGTTTCATTAAAATGTTGCAGAATAGGAAAGCACTGATGGAAGATTCTGATATGATTTCCAGTACATAACTGACATGGCTCTATTCTTGAATAGTTTGGTTAAAGAGAAAGATCATGAGACCAAAATGACAACACTAGGTAATATTCACTGAAAACCTATAGTGATCTACACTATTCCAAATGCTTTATATGATTTGGTTTGGTTTATTTAATCCTTTTATCTATCTATCTATCTATCTATCTATCTATCTATCTATCTATCTATCTATCATCTATCTATCTATCTATCTATTTATTTATTTTTGGTAGCAGGGATTGAACCCAGGGACACTTTACTGCTGAGCTACATCCCCAGCCCTTTTTATTTTTTATTTTGAGTCAAGGTCTCTCTAAATTGTGAAGTTGGCCGTGAAATTGCAATCCTCCTGCCTCACCCTGCTGAGTTGCTGGGATTAGAGATGTGTGCTACTGTGCTTGAGTCATTTAACCCTTTTAAACAACTCACAGGAGTTAGGTATCAATACTATTGCCATGTTACAGATGGGGAAACTGAGGTTTGGAGAGGTATGGCATAATTCTAAAGTACAAAATTCTAAGTAACTTGCCCAAGGTCACAGAAAGTAATAGGACTGAGATTTAAAACCAGAAAGTCTGGTTCCAGAGCTTGTTCTCTTAGCTGTGACAGTGTCTCATTTCTTGTTCTCTCAGACGGCTTCCTTAACACAAAACTCTTCTTGGAAGATAGGGAAATTGAAAAGCCTAAAGCAGGCCAAGAAGTAGAGGCAGGATGAAGAAAAGTCTGGGACACTCAAATTATTGTTTATGTCACATGTCACACTCATGAGTGATTATTTTCAAGTTTGATGTTTGCTCCTTGACATTGAATTGTAGAACTTTCAGGCTGGTGGAGATGGCACAGATTTTTCAATTTAGTGATTTCTCAAACTTTAGAAAACTTCTCTCAGGCCTACGAGAGAGGCCTTGGGTCCTCAGGACTCCCATATGCACCCATGTCTTGACTTAACCCTATTGACTTTGACTTTCATCTGTTTTGCATTGGTTTTCTGCATAAGATTTCACTTAAAGATTTAGCAGAAGGTTGATATTTTAAAATTGAGATTGATTTTTGTTCCTGGTGCTTCCTTACACCTTGGGCCCTCTACTCATTTAATGAGCATGGCATTCTATGGCATTGCCTTACAGAAAGGTGACTCCGAGAAAGCAATGACAAAGAAAAGAGATCCTTAGATTGTAAATTTCAAAAGCCTATGCTTCAGAAAGGGCACATTCCTGTGTGTGGATTAGAGATTTGAGAAATGAGGAAGGATAGGACTCTCAAAGCTGTAATAGAGGGAAAGATGGACGGAGAGTGAATAAGGAAGGAGGTCCTGGGCCCTGGACGAGGGACCAGATTCCAAGAGGTGCAGAGTTGGCATCCAGAGACCTCTAGGTGGCATTATAATACTTGATTTCAAATTATAATACAGAGTTATAGTAACAAAAACCACATGATACTGGCATAAAAACAGGTACATAGACCGGTGGTACATAATAGAAGACAGACAAACCTATATAGATACAGTCATGAGATCATTGACAAAGGTGCCAAAAACATACATTGGAGAAAAGACAGCTTTTTAAATAAATGGTGCTGGGAAAACTGGTTATCCATTTGTAGAAGAATGAGAATAGATCATTATCTCTCTTTATGCGCAAAAAATCAACTCAAAATGGACCGTAAGACCTAGGAATTAGGTCACAAACTGCATGACTTAGAAGAAAAGAGGGTCAGCACTCCAACATGCAGGCACAAGCAATGACTTTCTCAATAGGACCCCTAATGCTCAAGAGACAATGCCAAAATTAAATAGGATGACATCAAATTAAAAACTTTTCGTATAGCAAAGGGAACAATCAAGAATTTGAAGAGAGAACCTACAGAATGAGAGAAAATTTTTGCTATCTTCTCTTTTGATTAGGATTAATATCCAGAATATATAAAGAACTCAAAAAACTTAAGATCACTGAGCGCCGGGCAGACGGCACGTGGAGCTTGGCTATGTGACGAGGTGAGATGCTGAGCCGGCTTCAGGAGCTGTGCAAAGAGGAGACACTGCTACGACTGAAGGCGGCCCTGCACGACCAGCTCTACCGCCTCAAGGTTGAAGAATTGGCCCTCCAATCAATAATCAGTTCTGGAAAAGGGGATGAGATGCTGTCTTCTCAGCCTCTACCAGAACAGTCACATGATATGTTGGTGCATGTAGACAATGAAGCATCAATTAACCAAACTGCACCTGGAATTGAGCACAAAGAGCCATTTGATGGAAGAAGAGGAAGAGGAAGAAGAAGAATCAGATTCCTAAAGGGGAAGGAGACCTAGGGTTAGTTATAAGAATTACATTTCTAAGCCTCAGGCACTTTCTTCAAAGAAGTCCTGTAGCCTACTTGAAAGAGAAGCAAGAATCATAGGAATATGTCACTGTACAAATGGCTTCGTAGTAACTCAAATTTCAGAATGTTTTAACAAAAGCTAGTAACAAAATCAAAGATACAATGTCTTAAAATTGATCAGTTTTAGCTGGGCACGGTGGTGCATGCCTATAATCCCAGCACTTAGGGAGGCTGAGACAGGAGAATTGCGAGTTCAAAGCCAGCCTCAGCAATGCCCAGGTGCTAAGCAACTCAGACCCCGTCTCTAGATAAAACACAAAATAGGGCTGGGGATGTGGCTCAGTGGCTGAGTGTCCCTGAGTTCAATTTCCAGTACCAAAAAAAAAAAAAAAAATCAGTTTGGATGGTGCAGTGTCTGTAATAGAATTAGATTTAGTACATTCAAAACAAAATTTCCTCTGAAATCCTATTGCGAAAGTCTGGAATTTGCAAAAAAGGAGTTTAAATACAGTCTAGCCTTTTCAGTCAACAACGCCTCTTTCAAGAAAACCAATTAAGGGCTGCTTGCATGCTACTGAACCCTTGTGAACAGAGTTAGGTCACAGTCTAGGAGAGAAAGATGACAAGGCAAAGGACAGTGGCACTTGAGAATACAAGCTACTGCCAGCTTTCAGAGGCATGGAAACACTGCCCACCTTAGCCTGCTTTGTGTGGCTGTTGCCATATCTAGTTTGAAACATCACTGATAAAAGGTGCTTCAAAATAAATTATAAATAACCATCATAGAGCTTGCTGGTTTCCAGATACCAAGGGAGAAAGTAGCATTTTCTCCTCTGAGAGAAATGGCAAGATGGCTTAAAATCCATTATTGGCCCTTAGAGAAGAAATGTGCCATTAAAGAAGTTATCACTATGCTTGGGAGATTGGATATTTATAATAAAGAGATGACAGCTACAGAAAAAAAACACTTAATACCAAAAACCCAGATAATCCAACTAATAAATGGGTAAATGATCTGAACAGATACTTCTTAAAAGGAAAACTACAAATGGCCAACAATACATAAAAAAGTTCAAAATCATTAGCAATTAGTAAAATACAAATCAAAACTGTACTCAGATTTCATCTCACTGCAATCAGAATTATAGCCATCAAGAATATGAACAATAATAAATGCTGGAGAGGATGTGGGGAAAAGGAAACACTATTATAATAGTGGGTGGGATTGTAAATTAGTATAACCACTAAGGAAATCAGTATGGAGTTCCCTCAAAAGACTAAGCATGGAAGCATATGACCTGGCTATCCCACTCTTCAGTATTTATCCTTAAGAGTTAGTCAGTACACTACAGCAATACATGCATACCCATATTTATAGCAGCACAATTCACATAGCTAAACTGTGGGATCTGCTTAGATGTCAATCAGTGTATGAATGGATAAAGAAAATGTGGTATATATACACAATTGAGTTTATTTAGCCATAAAGGAGAAAAGTGAAATTATGTTGTTTGCAGGAAAATGGTTGGAACTTGAGAACCTGTTAAGTCAAATAAGCCAAATTCAGAAGGTCAGTGGTCATATATTTTCTCTCATATGTGGAAATTAGGAAAAAGAAAAAGAAAGGTCAGGGGATCTCATGAAAATCAAAGGGAGATCAGTGGAGCAGAGGAAGGGGAGAAGACCAAATTATATTATTGTAAAGTGTGCATGTATTAATATGTAACAACAAATATCACCATATGTACAACTGTAATGTACCAATAAAAATTATGGAAAAAAAGAAGATCTCCAGGCTCTGCTGGCTCATTAGGTATTGACAAATTGTTCACCTATGTGTGGTGCCAAATGGAACCAAGTCTCCATTGGAATGGGTGCTAAGTCCCTCATAAGGAGAAGCTTCATTAGTGGATTTCTTATTGGTGTATGGTTAGGATTCCTTTATAGACAGCCAACTGCATGTCCTCCAGTGCCTAACATGAATACCCACTCCCCCAATTTGTGTCTCAGTACATTTCTCCTTCCTGTGGCATATGCAACTAGTAGCCTACTCAGTTTCCATTTGCCTTTTTCTTCTTGCTGTTATGTCTCCAATTTGGTTCAGTGTGACAATTTGCCCATAAAAAAAATTTCCTAGCCACCTTTTATGGCCACATGGATCATGCTGCTGATGAGATGTGAGTGAGACATTTACATCTTCCACTGGATCAGGTTTCCAGAAGGAAAGCTGTTATTTTCCTAAGACAAATGGACAACTCACTGCTTTAGCCCTTTGTCTTCTCCTTTTCCCCTTTTCCTGACTGTAATGGAGACATGATGCCCAAAGATTCCCAGCCATTTTGTGACCACTTGCTAAGAATGGCAGAACAGGGAGTAGAAGCCTGTTCTCTGAGCAGCCAAGCCTGGGTTACCTGCTACTCAGTTTTCTGGTTACATGAGAGAAATGAACCCCTCACTTAATCTACTATTTTCCTTCTGACAAATGTAAACGAGCACACTGTGACAAGTCCCAAGACTCATAGTCAGCATTGGAACATCTGTCCCACAGCCATGATCTCCACTCCTGTGATTGATGGAGGACTTGATTCTGGAGACCTGCAGAAGGTATGGAATGGTAGGGAAAACCTCCTGTACTTAGGTGAAACCAAATGGAATCCATTCACTCTCTCTCTAAAGCAAGGTCATTGATGAAATATTCCCCTTCCATTATGGAAGAAGATATTATCTTAAATATAAAAACCTAAATCCTCTGTTTCAGTCTAATCTTCTCTCTTAAGGTTAAGGGAGATGAAGTGACTTGCCCGCGGTAACTGATGACTAATGTGATTGGCAAGCAGGTCTCTCCTACTTCCCATGCTTTCTTCACCACCAGTGTGGTTCAAATGCTGTGCTCCTTCATATTTTGTTTATTTTCTGCTGAGGCAATTAGCTGAATCTCTGGCATGCCAAATTAGCAAAATTTGAGGGCTTTTGAATGAAAGTAAATAAAGCTTAGACAAATCAAATAATTTACAAGAAATCCAGATGGTAATTAAAAGGATGAATCCTGGTGTTTCTAAATGACAAACAGTTCTCTTAATCTTGATTATTAATTGCTAAATTAAATCTAAAAGCCTCTTGTGTTCTCATATTGTTCTAATTTACTCGTCATCAATGTGCTTAAGGGAAGTGGTAAATGAATTAACCATATGTAAATTTCTATATTTACAAGCAGATGCAAGAATAGGACAGGTGCCACTAGTATAGGGTATCAGGATAAAACTAAGAAGCATAACAGAATGTTTTAGATTCAGGCAGTGTTGATCCTTTGTGTCTCTCTGCCTCTAAGAAATAGTGTCCCAATTTTGAAGTTTAGAGCAGAAAATGGAATTCTTTTCCATAGAACATAGTTCATGGAGAACTGGTTGGGAAATCAATCCCAGAGAGCATTGAGAACTAGGTGGTAGGTCTTTAATGTATACGTGCTTTATGGGAAACTCAGGGAGTTCCACTGGATTTTGGTATAACACCTTTTAGTGGCCATTTTTTTCCTGTGAGAAAATTGAATCAAAACTCCTTGAATGGAGCAATTTTGGAATCAGTGTTTTGCCATTTGAGTAGTGATTCTGTACCTTTTTTGGAAAGCATTTTCTTGCTTCACATAGTTTATATTGAACAAAATTTTGCTGAGTCCCAACCTAAATTCCTTTTGATTCTGTTTACATTCTTTACTTCTTGGTTTTCCTTCAGTTGAAGAGGGTAGCAGTGCTTTTCTTGGCATCTGAAATGCACACTTTCAGATTCTGCCTTTAAAGGCCAGCGTTTATTGGACCACTTGGAAGAAAGGAAAGAATTCTCCTAACTCTATTAAGTGTAAAAGGGAAGCCTGATCCACTCCTGTGGTCAAAATGTATTTTTTGGATTGATTGTAACATACATACATACATACATTTATTCATTTATTCATTCATTCATTCTTTTGGTACCAGGGATTGAACTCAGGGGTACTCGACCACTGAGCCACATCCCCAGCCCTATTTTGTGTTTTATGTAGAGACAGGGTCTGACTGAGTTGCTTAGCACTTGGGCATTGCTGAGGCTGGCTTTGAACTCGCGATTCTCCTGTCTCAGCCTCCCAAAGTGCTGGGATTACAAGCCTGAGCCACCGCTCCTGGCTATAACTTTTATTTTTTGATCTACATGAAAACGCTTAGAAAATTGCAAAGTCCTATACATATCTAAGTATTATCTGCATCTCTTTTCTTAAGAGAATAGGAAACAGCCACTGAGCTCAGTAACAAAGCAGAGAATCTTCAACTTGAAGGTTAGAACATTCTTATGTTAGTTCATCCAACATTTATTAAGCACCTGCAGTTGGCAAATACAAAGTTGTTCTTAAAGAGTATTTAGTATAGGGGCTGGGATTGTGGCGCAATGGTAGTGTGCTTGCCTAGCACGGGTGAGACACTGGGTTCGATCCTCAGCACCACATAAAAACAAAGATATTCTGTCCACCTAAAACTAAAAAATAAATATTTAAAAAAAAAAGTATTTAGTATAGTAGGGGTCAGAGAAGCATAAACAATACAATAATGGGTGAGTGCTTTTATAAGACTTAGATTCCCTTTACATTAACAATAACACAAAACTACTTTAACTCATATTGAATCCAAGCCTTTGTCCCATAGCAGTGGGAAATGGAAGTGAGGTCAGACACAAATGGAGGTTACAGAAAAGTTCAGATTCAAGGGCTAACATAGCATTGGTACTTTCCCAATATTTATTTAGCATAGATTTTGACCAATAGTGTTGGTACTTTTTAAGACCTTATTAACATAAAATTTGACCAGTAGCATTGGCTGGAGAGCTATATAAACCCTTAGACTAGTACTCTTAGGCAGCAACCTGCTAGCTATTGGGCCCCCTCTCCCACTGTGAGAGCTTCCTTTTCTTCTCACTTGAATAAATCTTATTCCTTTCACTCTTGTCTTTTGTTGCCATCCTTGGATTTCATTCTTCGAATTCCCGAGACCAGAACCTGCAAAGAAGAAAGTAAGGTGAGTTGCTGGGGTCTGCTCTCACCTTGGAGGGCATAGCCGGCCATTAAGAACTACAATACACCACTTGATAGTAGTGACGAATCTGGCTTTGCTGGCTGTGATCCTTGCTGATGCCAGGAGGCATCCCTTACTATAATTAGCTGCTAACACTAGAATGGGCTTTCTTGGCTGCAGAGGTCTACAATTTAGGCAGGCTCCACCTGCCAACAAAAGTGGGTAATTGAGTTTTATCTCAAATGCTGGTTTCAGTATCATTTGGGAAGACATAGTGTCCAAAGATCCACATGATTTGCTGATATTTACATATGTATATCATATAAAGGAAAATAAACTCACATCTGTTAATCATGGAATAATTCAATGGTTTATATGAAAACCCTAAAGATATATTTTAGAAGATACCTGGAAAATTTCTTCTATTCCATTGTTTTCTGAGGTAATAATAAAAAAGAATGATGGTATCTCCCTCTCAGAAAAAAGAGGCAGAAAGAGAAGGTTGCAGTGGCAAGCACAGTATCTGGCATGAACTAGAGGCTAAAAATATTTGAGATATGAACAAATACATTAATGAGAAGATGGGGAGGGCTGAAGGGGCATGAAGAAAACTTGAGAACAGGGCAGTCACTGGGTAAGCTGAAGCAGGTTCCTGCTAGCTGAAGCTGGAGGGAAGCCCCATTTCATAGGGAGCTACAGAGGGACCACGCTGCATCTGCAACTAGGTATGACTTCTTTCTTCTCTCCCAGGGTGATGAGTATAAATAGTGATGGGTTTCTTTGGATGGGGCTACTTATGATGTTTGAGGGACAAAATTTACATGCCTTATGTGCAAACTCACACCCTATTTCCTCCCCCCACCCATTTATTTCATAAGCTCACAGTTTGGCATGGTAAAAGATGCAAATGAAAAATAGTGAGTATGTTTAGTGTAAAAGTGTTAGTTCTTGTTTTGCTCATTTCCCTGTTAGTTTATGTACTCTCATCCACAATCTCTTATCCAAAGCACTTGGGGCCATATGTTTTGAAGTTGGGATTGTTTTGGAATTCGGAAAAATAAAACAGTATCCATGATATATGTTGTGTAATACCCCAGTAGTCTGGGGAGAGCCCTTATACCAAAGATGTTAAATTTTTTTTTTTTTTGGTACCAGGGATTGAACTCAGAGGTACTTGACCATTGAGCCATATCTCCAGCCATATTTTGTGTTTTATTTGGAGACAGGGTCTCACTGAGTTGCTTAGCACCTCGCCTTTGCTGAAGCTGGCTTTGAACTTAGAATTCTACTGTCTTAAGCTCCCCAAGTGCTAGGATTACAGGCATGCACCACCCGCACCCTGCTCCAAACATATTAATTTTTGTACAGAAAAATATGAATATGAATATACTCAATAAGATAAGTGAAAACTACAAGTAGCCTCATTTATGTGGGGTCCAGTTGTGCCACCAAATAGATTTCAATATCAAATGCAAGGAAAAATGTTTTCAGTGTGTGTGTATGTGTTATGTTTTCAGGATTGAGAATTGAACCCTATGCCTTGTGCATGCTAGGCAAGTGCTCTGTGCTCTGCCACTGAACTAAATCCACAACTCAATGGTTTTTGTTTTTGTTTTTTTTTTTTTTTTTGATTGAATAAATGTGAATAAGAGGTTGTGGCCCCATATTGCTTTTTTCTTTAAATGCTGCCTTCCAGTGATCCAGTGACAGGTTATTCATTTTACTTCAGACGCACATTTGTCCAGTGCTGTATACTCCTCGCAGGGATCTCACTTTCTGGCTTATTTGATGTGATGAATGTCTTCAGAACACTTAATAAGTTTTTGTTAATTCGACAAGCTTGGAAGATATGTTATGATATCAGCTTTTTACAGTTGATGAAACCAAGCCCCAGGAGGACAAATACTTGGCACAGGGGGAATTCTTAGTTCTTAGCATTCCTGCACATTTGCACACAAGAAGAGTGATGGTTTGTAAATATATTCTGGGTTTATAAGGAAATTAAGCTGGGTCTAACCTGTGGTTCTTAACAGGGGACAGTTTGTTCCCTTCCCAGTATGGGGGGAGAGACATCTGATAATGTCTGAGATATTTTGGGGTTGTCATAGCTCAGGGGCACCTGGTAGCTAGAGCCTAGGATGTTGCTAAGCATCCTACACTACACAGAACAGCCTCATAGCCAAAATTATCCAGTCTTGAAAGGCAATATGTTGATGTTGAGAATTTTGCATAATTCAGAAAAATCCTAAGCTAAGATCCTGAGTTGGGAGATGCATCTGATTACTTTCTGAATGAATGAATCTCCATGTCATTTTCTTCAAACTCCTTTCCCACCACCAAGTACCATGCAGGTACTGTACCCATCTTCCTCTGTACCTTACAAAACAAACCTGCCCTGCTGTCAAGTGAATGAGCGACTGTTCCTCTGGCCTGGCTGGCTGGGGGTGGCTATACCACTGGCTCAAGATGGGGAGCGAACAAATGGATTTTTCTCTCTGATGTAGGAGTATGCTTAAAGAAATAAAAAATCTGTCAAAGTAACACAAATAATGCCTTTAAGATCAGAATGGTGATTTTACAATTTTTGCCTCTTCATCTCTTTGTTTTGGGAGACGAAAAAGGCAAACTCTTGCTGTTAGTAACTTTGGAGTCACCAGCAGAGGGCAGACATTACTCACCTAAAGGAAAAAAATTCCACATTATGCTGTCCTTCATGTAGAGACTAAAATGCCTGTAGGAATCTGCAGGAACCACCTGATTGATCAACTACCTGTCTTGGCCATTTTCTTCCCCTGTGCAGTAGTCGACATGATTATAGTTGTCTCAGTATCTCAAGATTAGACTTCTCTTTTTCGGAATAACAATTTTTTAAAAATAATATTCTTTTTAAAATTTTTTGTTGTAGATGGACACAATGTCTTTATTTTTTTACATGGTGCTGAGAATTGAACCCAGTGCCTCACATGTGCGAAGCAAGCGCTCTACCACTGAGCCACAACCCCAGCCCCGGAATAACAATTTTGAGGTGATTTCAAAATCTTTCTTGAAAAATTAAAATACTATTTTTCCTGAAAACCATGTGTGCTCATTAAAGAAAATTTGAAAAAAAAAATGATAAAAGCATATATATATTCCAACCAAGATAATAATGTTTTTTGGAGTTTTTTCTTCCCAATCTCTTTTCTATTAAAATTTCTGGAAATGTATCCATAGCAAAGACATGATATGAAGGGGCCTCTGACATACTGAGCAATGTATAAATCTGCCATATTTTCTTGTCTTTATGCCTTTGTACCAAGCTCAACTTGGATTTCTCTTTCAATCTCTAAAAATCCAATCGTATGTATTGGTTAGGGTCAAACTTGATTCTTCCCAGCAGGAATACTTTCTCAGTATTTTTGTGCCATTGTGCCTATGACTGTCTTATGGCAATTACCACTTTCTGCCTAATATTTTTATTTTTAAGTACAATTGAATCGTCTTACCCAGTCTTTTGTTCAGGCTTCCAAGACATAGAATTTGAGTATTTCTGTGGGTTGAATTTTGAATGTGGGAAATTTTACTTTATCTTTCTTTCATTGCACCATAATGAAGCTATCACAATGTAAATAGTTGTTCGTATTTGTGAACATGAAGGAAGGAAAGAAAGATGAAAGAAAGGTAAAGAGGCAGGAGAGAGGGAAGGAAGGAAAAAAAGGAAGAAAGGAAGCAGTGAAGGAAAGAAGGGGCAGGGAAGGAAACTGTTTCATTATAACTGGCAACAAACTTTTAGAGACAGGAAGGCATTGTTCCAGTTTTACAGAGAAGGCCATGGGAGGCTAAGAGCTATCTCATGTTTAGAATGCCATTTGGTGGAATTTTTTTCAGATTTAGAAGTCTCAGAATTTGGGTGTTGTGGGTTGAACTGTGCCTTCCAAAATGATATATTGAAATCTTAATCTCTGATGCTTGTAAGGGTGACCATATTTGGATATAGGGTGTTTTCAGATGTAATCAAGTTCAGATGAGGTCATACTGGATTGGAATGGTTCTAAATCCAATGACTGATGTCTTTATAAGAAGAGGGAGATTTGGAAGAGGCACACACAGAGGGAGGGCAGCTATGTGAGTGAAAATGGAGTCAGAGATTGGAGTGGTGCAGCTGCAAACCAAGGGACTTAAAGAGGGAAGGAAAGGAAGTATGCTTTCCTGGAGCCATCAGAGAGAGGATGACTCTGTAGACACATTGATTTCATATTTCTACTATTTAGAACTTAGAATACATTTCTGTTGAGTTAAGCTACCTACTTTATAGTAATTTGTTACAGCAGTCCAAGGAAATGAATGCATCCTGTTAAGAACATTTAATGACAAGAGGCCCACCTGGGGGAAAGAAGAGAAGTCCTATGGGTATTTGAAAGAAAATCAAGATTCCAAGGAGGTAAAGGGAGTTCTTGGTGAGAGCCAAACAGAAGGGGGTTATTTGAAAGGTTCAAAGATAGCTTTGGGACTTTGACAAATTTTAACACAGGTGAATCTTTCTTGTCCCTAATTTATTTTGCAAGGTATTAGGCCTTACTGAAGGTCTTTAGAAAGTTTGCAAAAGTTTAACCCTCCGATTGCTTGTGTGTCATCAACTATTTCTAAATTTACAGGTAGTGATCAGTGTCTTGTTAGCTCCTAAATAGTTCTGTTGTATCATGCATGGTAAGTTACAACTGATCATGTGAAAGTTGAAAAATGGTAGATGCCAAGATCAAGCTCTTAGACTGAAATAAAGATTCAATGCATCCCAGCCATTTATTTATTCATTACCATCCTAAGGGTTTATAGGATTCTGAGGATGAAATTTTATCAGGGAAAATAGTGCCAAAGTTGGGCAATGGAGTTTTCCCTCTGAAATAAGATCAAATGTTTCTCCTTATCTCTATGACTCAAGTAACATATGATATTCTGAGACAGAGAGGTCAGTTCTTAGGATAAAGCAACTTGCTGGTGGTTGTAGGTGAGAGTGCTTGATAAGTGTGAATATCATTTTCTATGGTAGGAAAAACAAGTCTGGGACACCTAATGACATTCCTTAGGTTCCCATGGGAACCTTTACATGCCTCCAGCTTTGCATGAATAATGAAGATGATGGTGACAAGGATAACAACTACCATGACTGGAACAAAACAACAGCAAACACTATTTCAGAAATATTTTAGCCTAGGCCTCTAGTAGTGTCTGGCATATAATATCCACTCAATGAAAGTTTACTGAATGAATAGAATAAATGACTTGAATGAATGAATTAGTGGAATTGGATCTCTCATAGAAGAGCCCTTTGTTTCTCTGTGACTGAATTTGTTTCTGTAAATTTTCCTGGCAGGATATCTAGCCTGAAGGAGGCTCAGTGGATACTGACAGTGTATGGCCAAAGTCATTAATTTAGAATAGTAATGAGTTTTGGTTTGCTCATATTACCTCCTGTCATTTCAGGGTCACTGGCTCCTGAGCATATTAGCTGTCTGGTATTGGATCTTAGACAAAGGTCTTAGGGCACCGTGAATACATCCAAACCACAGGCCAACCATGTTGATGGTAGCAATGACAGTGACATTTCTGCTTCCAGTTCTTGGTGAGTCCCGACGTTATTGGCTGAAATAATATTATTCTTATTTGGCTATAAATAATATTCCCATTTGAAAATTTTCTGAACTTTAGAAAATTTAATACTAACTGATTTATCCAATAAATGTTTTTTATGTACCTACTATATGCTAGGCACTGAAGATTTTAAAGTGACCAGAAAACCTCCATGGAACTTAAATTCCAGTGAGGACGAAGTGATAATATGCAAATAAAAATGCTATGAAGATGAGAGAGAGAATGAGATGTCAAGGAAGATTTCTGGGGTATAAGTGGTGTGCTTTTTATAGTTATGGGGATACTGAGGGAAGAGAGATATACTTTGAAGACTGAAATCAAGAGATCCATTTTGGTGGTATTAAATTGGAGGTACCTATTAGAGTACTGGACATCATTTTCTTTTGATATCGTGTGTGTGTCTGTGTGTGTGTATAGTAGTGTGAAAAAATGTGGTTGAGTCAAAAGAGCACTGGACAGTGAGTTAGGAAGCCTGGATATTCCCCTACCCCTGCAGAAAAATAAGGAAAAAAAAAAAAAAAAAAAAAAAAAAAAAAAAAAAAAAAAAAAAAAAAAAAAAAAAAAGGAAAGAAAGAAAAAGGAAGGAAAAAAAGAGAAAAGAAAAACTTACGTGTCTTTGAGCAAGTAACTTAATCTTTCTGGGTCTTAGTTTATCTTTAAGAAGATTTGTCAAGATGATCTCTTCTTTACTATTTTCTACTCCTGTGATTTTGAGTTAGCTATAACCCTATCCCCTGAGAGTAGTTACCTCAGCAATATGGTTTACCTAAGAAGCTTGTCAACATCCTAACCTTTTCAAGAAGGCATGGCTATTTGGGAAGAGATAGTGCTCTGACTGACCCATCCATTCTCCACAAAAGGTAGAACATGATAGGCCAGTGACAAAAGTTTTTCATTGCCATAGGTACTTATTCTTATATGTCATTCTTATATAATGGGTGCTTGTTCTGTACTCAAGGCATTATACTGCGGGCCTGTTAGGATGGAAGCTACCTGCATTGCACAAGAAGAAAGTTTAATTAAGGGGAGAAATCATGCATTCGGGTGAATACCACCATCCCACCTTCACTGAGACTACCTATCATATGGCTACCCACCTTCACTGTGAAATCTGGTGGCCTTGTCTCAGTTTTCATATTGCTTGATTGCTCATATAACTTGACATGGCTGATGAAACTCTAATAGAACTCTCCATCATTGCCTCCACCGATCAGACAACCCTCATTCTCTGCTTACTTCCCTAATCCTTTTGCCTTGTGTCATATGTTGGCTTTTTCCTCTCTTACCATCCCTTAAACATAACTCTCTCCATAGGGCTCTGTTCTCTGTGTTTTGTTTCTTTCTTTTCTTTTTTTTCTTTGTACACATTATTATTCCTGAGCTTTATTATTTTCTGCCTTCACTCCCCCCTCCACTTATATAACATTGATTCCCCAATTGTCAACTCTGACCTCTCTTAAGAGCTTCTTATTTTTAAATGACGATTTAATCTCTTTGTATGTCCAAAATTGAACTAATTATCTCCACACTCCTCTCTCAAACTTTTTTTCCTGCTTGTGTTCTTTATCTTGTTTAATCCCATCACTGAATCATTCAAGCTAGAAGTCTCAGAGTGAGCATTTTTACTTTCATCTTATTCATTGTGGTATTCAGGCTCCAAGATGGCCCCAATTTATGTTCAATTCTTTGTATTCACATCTTTATATGGTCCCCTCCTACAAGGTATCATGGCTGGTCTACGTGACTAGAGTATATGAGAAGTGATGGTGTGTGACTTCTAAGGCTTGGTCATAAGGGAGGAACTTGCCACTTCACCATGTTAACTTCTGTGTCATTCATTCTGGGCGAAGCCAGCTGCCATGTTATGAGGACACTGAACCAACCTTTTGGGGAAGTCCATATAGCAAGGATCTGAATCATCTTGCTAATAGCATTAACTTATCAGCCATATGAGTGGACCATCTTGGAAGTGGATCCTCTAGGCCCAGTCAAAGCTTTAGATGATGACAATGCTGGCCAGTCCCTTGACTGTGCAACCTCATGAAAGACCCTGAGCCACCAGATGAAATGTTCTTGAACTTCATGATCCATGAAAACTGTGTGATAATATGTATTTATCATTGTTTTAGGCTGATAAGTTTTGAGATAATTTGTTTATAGGAATAGATCACTAAAATATATACAAACTGTATTATAAACCATATTGTTAGTTACTAAATTCTTATTGATATTGGAATCCCAATATTTCTTAAGTATAACTCATTTTATTCACCTCAGTAGTTTTGCTCTAATTTTAGGCCTTTATTATCTCTTTCCTGGACTACTACAATATCTCCCTATTGGTTTCCTTGTCTGTAATTACCTTCCTCTCCTATCTCTGGTCTGCTGTCTGTATTACCATCCATTACCTTTTTAAAATATAAATCTGATCTTGCTGCTCTCCTGCTGCATCAGTCAGGGTGGCCTGCAGTTTTATTGTAGTAATAAACAAACTGCAAATCAAAGTGGTTAAGATGACAAAGGTTTATTTCTTACTCTTGCTGCAGGTCTGCTGTCATTCAGGAGGAAGGCACTGCTCATGGTAATCACTCAGGAACCAGGCGGCAGAAAAGTCACTATCTTAAAACTGCTGGCCACTGGGTAGAAGTAAAACAGAATGTGGCAGAGCATTCACTGGTTCTTAAACATCTGTCTGGAAGAGACCCACGTCACTTCTAGTCACATTTATTTGGCCAAAACAAATCACGCAAACACTTTTGACTTTATGTGCACAGAGATATTCTATCTTGTCATGTACCTGCTTAAAACTTTTGACCAATTCCCCTCACCTTTAGGCTAGAGTATAATTCTTTGTGCAGAACATGCAAGGCCCTTTGTGATTTGGGCTCAGTCTGCTTTTTCAATATTGTCTTCTGCCACTCTGTACTTTCCATCTAAAACTCTGTTTCAGTTAGACTGAATTGCTTTCCTTTCTAGAATGTTCCATGTATTTTCTTGCCTTTGTTCTTTGCATGTATTAGATTTAACTAGCAGGTTCACCTAGTCATCCCTCCAGACCTATTCTTCCTTCCTTTATGCAGCCATCCCAGAATTCTCTAAATAGTTATTCCTTCCTTTTGGACCCCTTTCCTCTTTATAAATACCTCTATGATAGCATAGGTTTCATCTCATCACAAGGCAGGGAGCTGTTCATTTTCTCATCTGTCTCTTCTTGGGTCCAGAGCTCCTTTAAGATAGAAACAATAGCTGGGCGCGGTGGCGCATGCCTGTAATCCCAGTACTTTGGGAGGCTGAGACAGGAGAATCACGAGTTCAAAGCCAGCCTCAGCAACAGCGAGGTGCTAAGCAACTCAGTGAGACCTTGTCTCTACATAAAACACGAAACAGGGCTGGGGATGTGGCTTAGTGGTCGAGTACCCCAGAGTTCAATCCCTGGTACCAAAAAAAAAAAAAAAAAAGAAGAAGCAATGTCTTATATTCATGTGGCTACTGTCAGGTGCAAGCTTGGTATACCATAGCAGCTTAAGAAATAACTTATTGAATGAATTGTATAAATATCCTTTCCTTCAATATCCAAAGTTTAATCATATATACTGTGCTCTCTGATTCGTGGCCTTTAAGGGATTTCTCCCAATTTTATTTCTTTCTACTATGCCATTTTATTTTTCCCACTTTCTAATAAAAGACTGACTTTTATGTTTAAAAACACAAGAACATTTTATTTTTCCCACTTTCTAATAAAAGACTGACTTTTATGTTTAAAAACACAAGAACAACCTATGAATTTCTTTTTCCTGTTGGGTAACTCTAACTGAGATCTCACTTGTGATTCTCTGATAATTTCAATGACATTTAATGCCAATTATTTCTGTGTTCTCTTAATGCCAGACACAGTGCTCAGCAACAGGGACATGATGGCAGACAATAATTTCTGTGCTCAGTGAGTCTGTACCAAAATACTGTACTGTTCCTACATCTTCAAGTGTGCCAAGGACCTTCTGAGGTGCATTCATAATGGGGGCCAGCAGCAGTTTCTATTCACATTTTTTCAACATAGGATATGTATAATTCCTTGTGTATGTGTGTTTGTGTGGGTGTGGTGTGTGCTTGGTACTAGTGATGGAACCCAGGGTTTCACACATGCCAGGCAAGTGCTCTATCACAGAGTCATTTCTCTAGCCTTTTTTATTTTCAGACAGAGCCTCACTCAGTTGCCAAGACTGGCCTTGAACTTGGGATACTCTTACCTCAGGCTCTGGGTAGCTGGGATTATAGGAGTGTACCATCTGCCCTGTGTATAAATCCTTTGATGGGAAGAGAGAATCTTCTTTCCAATACCTATTAAAATCAGAATGGGAATGAGATGGACATCACTACCCTAGGTACATGTATGAAGACATGAATGGTGTGACTATCTTGTTTGCAACCAGAGAGATGGAAAATTGAGCTCTATATATGTACTATGACTTGAAATGTGTTAAAAAAAATTAGAATGCTCCTGGGAAATGTTAGCCTTAAGCTGATTAGCACCTAATAATACCAGATTAACAAAATTTTAGGGTAGGAGCCTGGGAGATGGGATGATACATTTTCTAAAAGTCAATTATGTTTTTACCTGGAATGATATTAGGGATGGTAAGGGAAAGGTATGGGCATCTTGAAGCAGGTGGGGTTCTTGCAGGAAAGGCGGTGCTTCTGAAATGGGAAAGGCATCAAGAAGTGTTCAGAGTCTAGAATTGCCCTGTTCATTGTGGTAGCTCTTGGCCACATGTGCCAGTTGAATCCTTGAAATGTGTCCAGTCTGAATTGCAGTGCTCATAGAGTATAGAATGCACAACAAACTTGGAAGACTTAATACATAAGATTTTGAAATCTCATAATATGTTTTCATATTGACATTGTATTTTGGATCTATTGTGCTAGATAAGTATATTATTAAAATTGAATCTCACAATTTTCTTCTTTTAATGTGGCTAGTAGAAAACTTAAAATTACACATGTGGTTCATTTTTATGATTTCCTTTATATTTGTACCAGAAAGCACTAGTCTAAAAGTCAAACATTCTCTATTCAGTTGAAAAAATAACTTGAAGAATTGTCTTATTGATTGTGAAATAATACTATCATCTCAAAGGGCATCTCATGACTTTTAATATTCATGATCAATAAACATTTACAGTATTGTCCTCTTATTTCTAACATTTGGTCAAATTCTAATCATAGTCACTTGTGCTAATTTTTGATCCCATTTGGTTTAATACTTTTTGCTACCCATCTTTCCTGGGCAAGTTAACATCTGTTTTCATCTTAACAGTTTTTCAGTTGTAGTATGTCTCAAGTGACAGAATACTCTATTAATGGGGGAGGAGGATTCTCAAAGATCTTTTTTTTTTTTTGGTACTGGGGATTGAACTCAGGGGCACTCAACCACTGAGCCACATCCCCAGCCCTATTTTGTGTTTTATGTAGAGACAGGGTCTCACTGAGTTGCTTAGCGCCTCGCTGTTGCTGAGGCTGGCTTTGAACTCGCGATTCTCCTGTCTCAGCCTCCCTAAGTGCTGGGATTACAAGCGTGAGCCACCGCGCCCGGCTTCTCAAAGATCTTTACCTGTTGCACTTTCCTTTTCTAAAGCTTCTGTATCAATGATATGATTGCCTCTCCATTGTTGACTTGGAATATTTTATTGCTACCAAAAATGAATATTGTTTAAGACTATCAGAGTAAACCATGATTTTGGCTGCTGCAAATTAGTGAAAATTATTTCTGGATTAGTACTGAATTAGCTGAGTGAAATTAGTCTCAAGAAATAACTCTAGGATATTTATCCTCCATCTTCAACACCCCAAAAATCATCCTTCAGGAGTGTCTAGGATTAGTATATTTTGGGATAAAAGCACTGACCTCATGATCTAGTATCTGGTTCTTTCTATCTCTGCTCTCAGGGTTCACTACATCTTCAGACTGGCAGCAAAATTGCTTCAACAATATCAAGCAGGGTTTACACCTATAAAGGAAATCCCAAAGGGTGTTCCAGCAACTCTATTCAGAATGACAAAAGTCCCTAGCCGACTTCTTGCATCTCTTTGGCTATCACTGGGTTATATGCCCTCAGGCCTGAGCCAATCATTTCAATGGTATAGTATTACTTTTGGTGAATTCCCTTAGTTGGGGAAGTCACCCACTGCTGAGTCATTTGGCTATATGGCACCTGAACAAAACTGAGATTCTGTTAGAAAGAAGGGAAAATGGGTGTTTGGCAGGCAACTAACAGTGGCTCTTAGGTAGAGCCAATACAATGTAGTGAAGATGGCAGGCAGTTATTTTGATGGATGGTGTAACAAAGGAAGACTAGTATAGGTTATTTGATTATCATGGCAGTTAAGGAGTCTGTAGTAAGTAGGACAATGTTCCATATGCATTGAAGTGTCATAGTCAAGAATACATTTATATATAGGATGGCTGAGCTGTTGTTCTGCTGATGAACTCATGCTTCCACAAGGGAGAACAGATGTTTTGAGCAGAGTTAGAAGAGGAGCGAGAAGCAATGAATCCAACTTCTGGCACATATTATTCAGGTGTTTCATCAACTTTGCTGCTTGAGTCCCTGGAGACGAGGTGAGATGCTCTGAGTCAGATGTTTATACAAAAGTAGTAGATCAAAAATAAATTAGCTCTTTGCTACATGAAGCAGCCTGTGGTGGTGGTTAGTCGCATCAGATTTCTTATTCATTCACATCAACAGTGGGAACAAACAGAGTGAGTATAATAGATAGGACCAGATCCAGACCATACTATCCCTTGGGAATAGTGGGAAGTTCTGAAAATTCTTCATTATTCACAGCAGAGGGTAAGAGCAAGAGCACTCATCTAAACTGGCAGCTAAAAAGGGGTTTCTTTTCAGCAACTGTGACTTGCATATGACCATTACTGAAAAATCTGTCTTCAGAATTAGAACTCTATTTCCCTCCTTCTTCTCTGTTGCTGTTCTTTGGATTTCTATTTCATTTAGATGGAGTAATCCCAGGCTTTTGCCTAGGCTGTTCCTTCTAAGAATGCCCTTTCCTGCCGCGTTCATCTGTCAGATTAATGTGAATTTATGTGAGGCTTTGGAAACCTTCCCTCACTAATGATTTTCTGCCCTTGCAATGATTGAAATGTTCCATTGTCTTCAGAATTTTCTCGGCATAAAAAGAAGCTGTTTACCAAAAGGGTGACAAACAATTCCAGCTTGCTGGGACTGGTGTAAGTAGGGAAGGTTTCCAGGGATGCAGATTTTTGGTGCTCAAACCACAAAAGTGGAGGTAAAACTGGGATGATAATCCCAGGATTGGTAATCCTAGGATACCAGGCACTGAAGAATAAGGAGGAAAGGGAGCTGAGGATGTAGCTCAGTGATAGAACACTTACTTGCCTAGTGTGCTGCACAGGCCCTGGAATTGATCCCTAGCACAAGAAAGAAAAGAAAGAAAAGAAAAGAAAAGAAAAGAAAGAAAGAAAGAGAGAAAGAGAAGGAAGGAAGGAAGGAAGGAGAAAGAAGGAAAAAAGAATAAGGAGGAAAGTAAAGTCAAAGGCATCAATAAGCAAGAACAGATGGATATGGGGAAAGGGTGAAATGGTGACAAAGTTATCTAAATCCCTGTCCCATGAACTCCAAAACTTCTTCCCATTCATTCATCCATTTAACAGGTGTGAACTAGGTGCCTACCACGCCAGGCTAACTACACAGATGCCACCAGCCTTGAGGAACCTTGGTGAGGGACTTGTCATCCCAGGAGTTGCCTACCAACTCCTCCTTGCTCTTCTTTTTGTTCATAGCTGATGTGTTTAATGTGCAGGAGAATCTTGGTAGAGTTCCAGGACTGTCTTGGGGAGTAAAATGGTCAGCAGAATTTTGTGACTACAGTTTGGTACCAAAACTACTCTGAGATACGCAGGAATGAAAACCTCCAACTATAGTAGTTCATCATCAGCTTAAATGCAATTGTGAGATGTGAAAAGCAGATCATTCTGTGGCTTAACTTTCCAGCTTAATTTTTCATCACTTCCTTCTACCCAACTCCTGAATTTTCCTGCTTCTCTTTGGCTTCTAGGCCTTTCCATAGGCTGTTTACAGTGCTTGTACCTTCCTAGCACAACACTTGCCCTTTCCCCATCAATATGGCTTATGTAGATGTAACCCTAAAGTTTCATATTCACCATCACCTCTTCCTATAACCCTCACTAAGTTCTCTCTTCTGAGCTCTCCTAACACACTGTACCATTATTACATAGTATTGAAATTATTTCTTTAGTTATCTGTCTTTAGCACTAGGTTATAAGAATATATTCTGCTTACCATTACAAAGTTTAATAAGTATTTGTTGAATAATTGAGAATAAAATAACACCCTACTAAAGCTGTAGTAAACACATATTCCATGATTTTTTTGAGATCAGCTGACACATTCATCCATTTCAACAATGAGATTCAAAATATGTATTACTCTTGAACTCAATCATCGAATGGAATAGGCCCTGGCCCAGTGGTGCTAGATTATGGAGCTAGGGTCCTTTGCTGTGCCAGAAGTTAAAAACTCTCTGATTTAAGGGTAAACATCCTTGGGGAAGTAGCCCCTAGGGAAAGACCTGGTATCAGGGATGGTGCATACTAGAAACATATTTATTTACCTGTTGGTACTGAGGTATTTTAATATTTTAACAACTACTATAGTCATTCAGGTGCATTTGGGCCAAATATTATCCCTGGTAAGTTTAATTTTATGATTAAATGGATGCTATAGAGTTTGTAGCATGAAGAGAAAGGCTGCATTTTAAATAACCTTGATTTCCCTGAGGGGTGGTCTATGTAATCTTATCAGATAAGTTTATGCATGGGGAGACTCTATGCAGGTTGCATAGCAGAGCAGAGAAACATTGATTTTGTCTAGAACTCTCTCTACTGAATGCTAGACTGATGGAGTTCATCAGGGCCCATGCTGGACCTCTCTCCCTGTTGTGACATTTGCTAAGCCCTCATGTTTTGAAGAAAGGTGGAATGGATGGGAAAGCTGTGACTTTCCAAAGGATGCTTTGGAATCACAGTGTTTAAATAAACAACCCCAAACTGGTTTTTTTTAAGTTTGAAAATGTCAAAGTGAAATGTGAAATCATTAAGAAATGTAGACACTTGGATATGTTTGAAACCTCTTTGTGGTTTCAAAGACCTTAAAATTTGGCTTCATTTAATTTAGCCATAGGGAGTTGGCTAGTGTGGATCTGTGGGCCTATTTTGCTCAAGCCCTGAATATAGAAAGGTATTTAACTACAACTTGGATGCTAATGACTGCAAATTTCAGCAACTCTGCCATGTTCCCCAGTGAAATTCTGATCTAAAAGACATACAAAACCATATTCTCTCTCTAAGCATAAGATATTTCCCAGGGAAAAAGATAAGAGTTCAGAAAATGCAGGTTTGTGTTATCAAGGCTGTTTTCTACTTATTTTAATGTATGCTTTGAAAACACAGGAGTATTAGAAGAAGATGAGAATGTAAGAACCAACTTATCTAAAGAAAGGTCCTGGGGAATGGCTTGTAAATATAGTAGGATGTAAGATGCTAAGCGATTGCATCAGCATTGAGAGCACCGTCCTGATTAGGAGCTCAGATCTAATGGCCAGGCCAACTGACATTGCTGGATGAAAATAAAATCCTCAGAAGAATCTTTGAAATCAGAATAAGACAGGAGCCCAGGTATATCCAGAAACCGTTAAGGACACCAAGTAAAGAAAGGTCACAAAGAATAAAAGAACATGGAATAACTAAAGATAGTGGGGATACTAGGAAGAGGTATCTCATTAAAAATATAGTGTGAAAAAAACTATACTATTGCTGCTCATTGTAGCTATCCAAAGGGAATAATCTGATGTGCTGGTCAAAGATTTATGCTCAAAGATGTTCATCACCCTGTTATTTATCATAACTTGAAAATGGAAACAATCTTAAAAGTCAAAATGGGAGAATGATTAAGCAAAGTTTAGTGTGCTTATACAATTGATGTGTCTGTCATACAGCCATAAAATGGTGCTCTTCAGAAGTTTTTACTGATGTGAGAAAATATTTGTGACATATGTACAACTCAATCTCATTCCTATAAACAAAAAACCTTTTGCTTATGGGTCAATTCACTGAAATAGTAACTTTTTCTTCCTGTAATTTTTTCTTTCCCCCATTTTAAATAAGGAGGAAGGATTTGTAATTCTTGGCTTCAGAGATCTGAGCAGGAAGCAGAAGCAGAATGAAGTCAGTTACCTATAAAAATATTACTTTTGTAATCAGAGAATGACATAAATGTTATTTTAAAATAAATACTACTAAAATTCCCACTTCAAACATCATGGGAAAAATTATGCAATGCCATTTGGCAATATAGTGGTACCTTCTTCCCACAGCCACAGCCCATGCTGCTGCTGCTGCTTTTGTATCAGATAGGAAGGCTGAGCAAGGTTTCTGAACACTGAGACATTAGAGCCTATCTAGGTTCTTTCAGATCTGTTTCTAAAGCAGCACCTTCAGTTCTATTATGAGCAACTTTGGGAATTTATTTTGTGTTTACCTAATATATTGGTTGAAGCAAGAATGGCAAATGCTGTTATCATTCTATTAACCAGAACATTTTATTGACCATGACTTTCATAGTACAACCTGGTGGTACTTTCAGAATCATCTGAATTGGATCAGTACAGGCCTAGGATTAATTCCTTTTATTATAATCCTCTTATTTGAGGATTATAATAAATAATTCGTAATTCAGATAGGGTCTGAATTGCAACTTATTAACTAGAGAAGTGTTTTTCAAACTTTTGCATTTGAACAGAGTAATAGCACCTTCTTTAAACTAAAGCTTATGTAAAGTTTCAGAGGTGAAGGAAATGCAAGTTGAGGGGCTCTGGCAAATGGGTGATAGAGAACCTCCAGGGCTCCTGGCTCAGTTCTGCTTCCTTTCCTCCAAGAACCCAGGATGGCTCCAGGAAATCCCAGGGCTCTGTAAGCGCAATTAGGAAACCACATAACCTAAACATTTTCATGAGAATGAGCTCTGTTCTAACCAAACAGAGAAAACAGAGATTCTATAGATTGTGGATGGTCTAAGCTTGTTACACATTGCTGTGGCTTGTGGGGAGTACGGAAGAGGGAAAGAAGAGGGTAGCTCCCTTTCTTGGGAAAAATATGGAAGTTCCCAGGTATATTCCCTCTCCTAAACCTCATCATTTATACTTTTCTTTGGGTTATGAAATTTGAGAGTAAGATAACAATGTTTTATGGAATGCAATATAAAAATTAAATTAAACCCCAAATTTTAATATATTCAGGGTGAGCCATACATTCAAGATATGGGAAAGAGAAATGCCTTGCCCATGCTGCCTCAGAAGGCTTTTGAGTTTTAATATGCATTTTGACATAGTAAATTTCTCCATCTTCTCTTTTCCCCAATTAAAGTTAGATTTCTAAATTTTCCTCCAAATTTATTTATCAATAACATGGCTTCAGTGTCCTGGTTGGACAGAGCCAAGTCTGAATCCTGCATCATTCGGTTGCTGTGTATCTGGCAGTGATGTACCCAAGATCTCTGAGCTTCAGTTTCTTTCTGTTAAGGTGGTTAATAAAAGCACTTTAATCAGAGGGTGATTGTGAGGAATAAATGAGTTGGTGTATTTAAATACCTTTCATAATGCCTGACACATTGTACACACTCAATAAATAATTATTTTTCTTGTGATTTTAGATAGTGATTTTAAAAAAGAATCATGGCTGTCACTTGGAATCACCAAGAATGTTTTTAAAGCTATGAATTATTGAACAGTTGAATGAAAGCTTTTGGGTGGCAGCCCAGGCATTGGTAATTAAAAAAATACCTTGCTAATTCTAGTGTACAAGTAAGGTTGACAACCACAGGCTGAAATATACAGCTGTGGGTGAGAATGCCTAATGATTGAAGAGAAAGAGCCTTGGAGGGAGTAGAAACCTATGGGGGACGTAGGGATGCTCTGCATCTCATGGCTGGGTGACTGAAGAAGAAGAGGCTGACAGCCAGAAAAGCTGATTTCTGAGAGATGCTTGAAGATAAGGGAACCAATAACCAGACCTCCAGTATTCATGGACCTTTACCATTTTCAAGGTGTTTTCCTATACCTAATTTGTTCGATCCTTTCAGTAACTCTGTAAAGTACTCAGGGTAACTGGAATGCCCAATTAAAGAAAGGAGAATTGAATACCAAAGAAGTCTTGTTGTTTTCCTAACAAATAGTAGCTAGTAGGTGGGGTCACAGTGAAATCCACATCTGATTCCTGGATACCACTACGTCTCCTAGCTTCTCAACCTGGTAGCTGTTCCCTACTGGCTTCTTAACTAGTGAAGGGAAGTTCCAGGGAACCTCCTAGTTTAGAATGCCAGGACCTGGGAGTGTCTTTTTTGCTTCTTCCACAAATGATGTGAAGAGTATAGGAGAAAACTTGAAGGGAAATAAGTGTGGCAATTGTCTCTCCATATTGCATTAGCTAGTCTTGTTCTCAGAGCTCTGAAGTGCAACCAAGCTGACACAGTAAGGAGGAATTTAGTTTTGAACATTGTGTTAACAACAAGCTTTAGTGCTGCTTAGGTACCCAGAGTCCTGGAAGTCAAATAAACTTGTGAATGGGAGACAAATGTATTACTTGATGTATTTCAAGGTACTTGTGTTGTATTCAAGGAAAAGCTGACCTGAGAATACATGATGTTCTCAGTGTCCTGTGGAACTTTACAGAAAAACCTGTTCCAAAGTAAACTGTGGTCTGGATAACAACAGACCACATATGTACCCACCCCACTCTCCTCAGGACAATAAACCAAAATTGGATGCAGCTCTTTGGTACTGGTCCATGGTTTCTTTGATACTCTAGCATTATTCAGTTAGTCCAGCATAAATTGTGTAGTTTCCCTATCCTTTGGGATCTGTTGCAACTTTAAATGTTGTAAGCAGATGAAGGGTTTACAGGAGTTGCCTAACAAGGCATTGCATCTTGATTTGTGTTCTCACAATTGGTTATAAAGTTGATTTGGATTCAAAGAAGCAAATGACCACAGCACCAGGATGTGGGCCGGCCTTAAAAAACAAGGGTGGAGGCTCATTCAGATGCAGTCTTCTGGGAACTAGCTTGTTTTGTACCATGAAAGAGACCATCAAGGTGTTTTTCTTTGTTTATTCATTTTTTAAAAATGAGGCTTGGTTTAGTGATTTAATCTGAGACTTCAAACTATATGCAAAATCCCCCTGGACCTGAGGGAGCGAAGGGAAACTATTTTAGATTATATTTCAAGTTGTGCTTACTGAGAGAAATAGTGTCCTGAAAACTTCTGTGTTCCATCTTTAGGAATTTATCCAGGAGAATCTCAGAGAAATAGCAGAGAAACACCAGTGCCATGGCTTGCACTCTGATTCAGATCAGATGACTATCATCACAGTTTTTCCAAGTTACTTTAGAAAAAGTCAGCACACCAGGATAAGTCGATAGGAAGGGAGACCATGGATGGTGTTACCCTGACTACTTCTCACTTGTACTGTTTCTTCCTGCAGTGGGACCTTTGACAGATCCTTTTGTCTACTCACTTTTCTTTTCCTGATAACTTCTAACCACCTGTAATGGTTTGATTTGTGTCTTGTGAAAAGATATGTTGAAGTCCTGAGCCCCAGTACTTCAGAATGTGGCCTTATTTGGAAATAGGGTCATTGCAGGTGTAATTAGTTAAGATAAGACCATCTTGGACTATGGTGAGCCCTTAATCCAATGTGACTGGTGTCCCTATGGGAAGGTCATGAGAGACTCAGGTGAAGCACCATATGATGACAGGGCAGACTGGAGTGATGCAGCTGCAAGCCAAGGATCACCAAGCATTGAAAGCTGTCACCAGAAGCTAGGACAAGGCAAACAAGATCCTATTCAGAGACTCAGAGGGAACATGTCCCTGCTAATACTTTAATTTTGGACTTCCAACCTCCAGAACTGTTAGAGAACAAATTTTTGTCTAAAAACACCTAGTTTGTGCCTTAAAGTGTATGATTTGTTATGGCAGCCCTTGGAAACTAATATACTATCCTTCTGATCTGAGTTCAAATGTCAACTTTTGGAGGCTTTCAGATCCTCCCACAGTCTAGAGTTCTAATATATGACCTCCTACTACTTCTATTTTCCTTTCCTGGTCCTTATGACACTTAGCAATCACTGAGAAGTTTTTCTTCCTAATTAAACTGAGAACTAAAGGTAGAGATGGTGCTTTTAGGATTCATTCTTGCATTCTCAGCAACCAGGGTTGTACTTGCCATAAGCATCCACTCTCTAAATATTTGTTGAATGAGTCAATGAATAATGAATAATTATAATTAAAATTTTATTTCCAGCTTTTAAAAATTATCTGGAGGCTAACAATTTATGAACAGACATTTTCTCATTAAAACTCATTTATTTGAGAGATCACTTTTTTTGGAAGCTTGAAATCCAGCCTTTTCATACTTAGTCATAATATTTTCTTTCAAAGTACTGAAAAAATATTTAGGCTTCCTTTTATATAAATAGTTCTCAAGTTTGAAACAGTGTGGAAAGAAAAACCCATGCTTCAATCATTTGGAGTCTCTCTCTCCTCTATCCTCTATAAAATGCAATTTTGGATACATTTTGAATATACTTTCCTTGATGGATTAAGCACTTAAGGGACTAGCAGAACCATTCATTGAATATGAAATGATTCAACAAGTTGTCGATATTGTTTTCCTTGCCTTTTGTTTGGAGCCTTCCACCTTTCTTTGAGGTTTCTGTATAGATTGTAAAGTATCTGTCCAAAGCTTCATCTTCCCTTTGGGCCAGGCATAACAGTTAGAGGGAGTGCTTAGTGGAAAATATGATGCCTGACTATAAGGTAATATGTTGAAATAAGTGTTTCTCTTGCCCTTTGGGTATCTACTCTAAAGTTGTTAAAAACTTATTTTAGATAAGTTTCTAAAACATGCAAGAAAATCCATCATTACACCATCAAAAGCCTACCAACCAGGGCTGGGATTGTGGCTCAGTGGTAGAGTGCTTGCCTCACACATGTGAGGCACTAGGTTCAATCTTCAGCACCACATAAAAATAAATAAATAAACAAAATAAAGATATTGTGTCCATCTTAAAAAAAATTAAAAAAAAAAAAAAAAGCCTACCAACCAAGAAAAGCCCAGGACCAGATGGATTCTCAGCTGAAATCTACAAGACCTACAAAGAAGAATTAATAACAATACTCCTCAAATTATTCCATGAAATAGAAAAGGAAGGAACCCTTCCAAACTCATTCTATGAGGTGAATATTACCCTGATTCCAAAACCAGACAGAGACACATCACAGAAAGAAAATTTCAGACCAATATCCCTGATGAACATAGATGTAAAAATTCTCAATAAAATTCTGGCAAATTGCATCAAAAACATATTAAAAAATAGTGCCCCATGATCAAGTGGGATTCATTCCAGGGATGCAAGGTTGGTTCAACACAGGAAATAAATAAATGTAGTTCATCATATCAATAGACTCAAAGGTAACAATCATACGATTTTATCAGTTGATGCAGAAAAAGCATTTGACAAAATACAGCACCCTTTCATGTTCAATACACTAGAAAAACTAGGGATAGCAGGAAAATACCTCAACATTGTAAAAGCTATCTATGCTAAACCCAAGACCAACATCATCCTAAATGGAGAAAAATTGGAAGCATTTCCTCTAAAAACAGGAAACAAGACAGGGATGTCCTCTTTCACCACTTCTATTCAACTTAGTCCTTGAAACTCTAGCCAGAGCAATTAAACAGATGAAAAAAATTAATGGGATATGAATAGGAAAAGAAGAACTCAAACTATCATTATTGGCTGACAACATGATTCTATACTTAGAGGATCCAAAAAACTTCACCAAAAAACTTCTAGAATTAATAAATGAATTCAGCAAAGTAGCAGGATACAAAATCAACACCCATAAATAAAATGCATTCCTATACATGAGCAATGAATCCTCTGAAAGAGAAATTAGGAAAACTACCCCATTCACAATAGCCTCAAAAAAAAAAAAAGTTTGGAATCAATCTAACTAGAGAAGTGAACAACCTCTATAATGAAAACTGCAGAACACTAAAGAAAGAAATTGAAGACCTTAGAAGATGGCAAGATCTTCTATGCTCTTGGATAGGCACAATCAGTATTGTCAAAATGACCATACTACTCAAAGTGCTATACAGATTCAATGCAATTCCAATTAAAATCCCAATGTCATTTCTTATAGAAATAGAAATCATGAAATTCATTTGGAAGAATAAGAGACTCAGAATAGCCAAAGCAATTCTTAGCAAGAAGAGTGAAGCAGAGAGTATCACATTACCAGACCTTAAACTGTACTACAGAGCTATAGTAATAAAAATGGCATGGCATTGGCACCAAAATAGACATGTAGACCAATGGTACAGAATAGAAGACACAGAGACAAACCCACATAAATACAGTTATCTCATACTAGACAAGTGTGCCAAAAACATACACTGGAGAAAAGGTAGCCTCTTTAACAAATGGTGCTGAGAAAACTGGAAATCCATAGCAGCAAAATGAAGCAAAACCCCTATCTCTCACCATGCACAAAACCAACTCAAAGTGGATTAAAGAGCTAGGAATTAGACCAGAAAACTTACACCTAGTAGAAGAGAAAGTAGGCCCAAATCTTCATCATGTTGGATTAGGCCCCAACTTCCTTAACAAGACTCCTAAAGCATAATAAATAAAACCAAGAAACAATTAATGGGGTGGATTCAAACTAAAAAGCTACTTCTCAGCAAAAGAAACAATGAGGTGAAGAGAAAGCCTTGGGAGCAAATTTTTGCCACATGCACATCAGAGCACTAATCTCCATGATTTATAAAGAACTCAAAAAACACCAAAAAACAAAACAAAAAACCCAGTCAATAAATGGGCTAAGGAGCTGAACAGACACTTCTCAGAAGAAGATAGACAGTCAATCAAAAAATATACAGAAAAATGTTCAACATCTGTAATAGAGAAATGCAAGTCAAAACTAAGATTTCATCTCATGCCAGTCAGAATGGCAGTTATCAAGAATTCAGTCAACAATAAGTGTTGGCAAGGATGTAGGGGAAAATGCACACTCATACATTGCTGGTGGGACTGCAAATCGTTGCAACCAATCTGGAAAGCAGTATGGAGATTCCTTAGAAAACTTGAAATGGAGCCACCATTTGACCCAGCTATTCCACCCCTTGCCCTACACCCAAAGGACTTAAAAACAGCATACTATAGTGATGCAGCCACATCAATGTTTATAGCAGCTTGATTCACAATAGCTAAACTGTGGAACCAACCTAGATGCCCTTTGGTAGATGGATGGATAAAGAAACTGGTGTATATGCCCAGTGGAATATTATTCAGCATTAAAAGAGAATAAAATTATGGCATTTGCAGGTAAATGCATGGAATTGGAGAATATCATGCTAAGTGAAATAAGCCAGTCTCCAAACACCAAAGGCTGAATGTTTTCTCTGATAAGTGGATGCTGATCTACAATAGGGGGAGGCATGGGAAGAATGGAGGAACTCTGATTGGGCAAAGGGGAGAGAAAGGAGAGGAGGGGGTATGGGAGCAGGAAAGATGGTGGAATGAGATGGACATCGTTACCCTAGATACATGTATGACTGCACATATGGTGCAACTCTACATCATGTACAACTAGAGAAATTAAGTGTTCCATTTGTGTACAATGTATCAAAATGCATTCTGCTGTCATGTATACCTAATTAGAATAAATAAATAAAAATAGACATTTATGGACAATCTCTAGCACACACACAAAAAGGACATTTATGGAGCCGGACATGGTGACATACACCTATAATCCCAGTGACTTGGGAGGCCTAGGCAGGAGGATTTCAAATTTGAGGCCAGCCTGGACAACTTAGTGAGGCCTTGTCTCAAAATAAAACAACAAAATGGGCCAGGGATATAGCTCACTGGTGGTGCACTTCCCTGACATGTTTAAGGCTTTGGGTTCCATACCTGGTATGGGGGAAAATACACTTATGGCCTAGCGGGAAAGATGGGCACATAATAGATCATTTAGATGTTAAGCATAGTGATAAATATATGCATGAAAAGTAATCATAGCAGTCAGACATTTAGTCAGTGTCTACTTTGTCATATGCTCTGCATCATACTGTATGTGTGTTATACTTTTAATTCTTTATAACCACCCATGAGACAGTATTAATTATCAAAAGGTCTTACCAGCAGCCACACAACTGGTGAAAGGGGAGATTGTGACTGCAATCTTTGTGTATCTCCAGAGTGTGAAATTTGTGGTCCCTAGAAATCACTTCATAGTTGTTCAGTTTTTATTACTGTGTAAGAAACTACCTCAAACATAGTGCCATAAGACAACAACCATTTATTGTACTCATAGATTTTGGTGGGTCATGAATTCACCTTGACAAGGACAATAACTCATTTCTGTGCCATTGTGCCTGGGTCTCAGCAGGGCAGACTGAAAGACAAGGGTGTCTCCACAACTGAAGACTGGAGGTTGAAGATGGCTGTCAGCTGGGGCCATTAGCCAAAACACCCATGTGTGACCTGTCCATGCAGCTGTTTGAATTTCCTCACAGTGTGTGACTGGGTTTCAAGAGCAAGAATCTAGGGAAGCAGGTAGAAGTTGCATATCCTTTTATAATCTGGCCACACAGACTAAAAGCTACATAGTACTATTTCTGCCAGAGTTCCAAGCCCCATTTGAAATGGTCTATATAGTTTTAACACCCCAAATTCAAGGAGAGGGTACATAAACCCCACTTCTTGATGGGGCAATCGTCAAAGTCATATTGTAAGAAAAACTTGTGGTATTGGATTATACAATCTGCCCAAGTCCACCTTCTGGCCATAATAATTCAAATACCTCCAGCATGAAAAATACATTCCTCCCTTTCTCCAGTACCTGAAAGCCTCATCCCACTCTGGCACTAGCTGAAAGTCCGGTATCTCATAATTTAGATCAGGTCCAATGTGGATAAAACTCTTCATGCAGCTTTTTGGATGTAGTTCCTTTGAAGAGCAGTGAAATAAAGAGAAAAGTTATATGCCTCTCCCTTTCTCTATACAGCAGACAACTGTGGGACAAGCACAGGGTAATGGTATTAGCACTCCCATTCACAAAGAAGAAATATAGTTACTGGTCCACAGCAGTTTTGAAATTGAACTGGCCATATGTCATTAATTCTTTTACTAGACTCAGTCTTATAGCCTGGGAGTTGGCCCCCTATATCCTCTTGGTTTTTGGGTCTACCCTCTGAGTTATACTTCCTTTTCTGGAAGAAGCTGCTGACTATTGATACTGAATAGTTTTCTCAGTCAATTGTTTCCTGCTGATAGTAGTTCAAGGGTTGAAGAAGCCCCATCTCTTAAGTTAAAATTGGTATGATATTTTAAAAAACTTTGCAGGTTTCCTGTGTGTTTATTTATAACCCAACCCATTAAAAAAAGAAAAAAACCATGCTCACAGAACTCCTGGCAATAAGCCTTTTCTATCTTGGGCTCCCTCTGAGAATACTGTGGGATAATATCCTTATAGGTTTTGGAAACCATATTTTTAATGGAGAGTATCTATGAAGTATACCCTTAAGGTCTTTAGAAGAACTGTTGCCTATTTGAAATGGTCTATATAGTTTTAACAAAGATGTTAGTGTCCATCTTTGGATTTAATCTTTGGCTTGGAGTTCTTTTTTAATTTAAGAATTGTTTACTGCTGGAGAGGCTGGAAATGAGCAAAATTTTTATTTCTGCATCTACCAAATTCTGGCTTTTAAAAAATTTAATATTTCATTCTTGAACTAAGTTCTTTCTTCACATTTTATCATAGGAAGAAAGAAGTCAGATGCCATTTTCAGTATTCTGACTAGAAATCTTCTAACCTAGATTGTTGTATTCATTATACACATTTCTTATTTGCTATGTTACTGCAAGTAACAGTGTTGCTAAATTTTCTGCTTCAACATAACAAGGGTCTGCTTCCTTCCAATTTTCAATAAGACTAAAAAACGTTTCTTTAACATCTCATCAATAGCCTCCTCAAAGTTTTATAGACTTCTACCAAACAGCCAGTCCTACCTAAGTCAGTGTTATTTGTTTTAGATTATATTATGGCAGCATTCCACTTCCTGGTATTAAAACCTATATCAAGTACTGTTGTTGCATTATAAACCATACTAAACTTAGTGGAATAAAAGAGCAAACATTTTGTTATGTTTGTGAATTCTGTGGGTCAAGAATTCTAAACAGGCATAGTAAAGGTGTATTGTTTTGGATTCATGATGTCTGGAGTCTTGCTTGGGAAGACTTGAAGACTGAAGGAGAATTGATGGTTCAGGGCTAGACTCCTCTGAAATCTTATGCACTCATATGTCTGGTAGTTGATGCTGGCTGTTATCTGGGACCTTAGCTGAGATTGCAGGTAGATCATCAACACATAGCCTCTTCTTTTTTAAACATTTATTTATTTATTCTACTTAGGTATACATGATAGCAGAATGCATTTTGATTCATTGTACGCAGATGGAGCACAACTTTTCATTTCTCTGGTTGTATGTGATATAGAATCACAACATATATGCAGTCATATGTGAAGCTAGGGCTATGATGTCCATCTTATTCCACCATCTTTACTGTCCCCATGCCCCCTCCCTCCTCCTACCCCTGTGACCAAAGTTCTTCCATTCTTCCTGTGTCCTCCCCCCATTATGGATCAGCATCCACTTATCAGAGAGAATATTTGACATTTGGTTTTTTGGGATTGGCTTACTTCACTTAGCATGATATTCTCCAACTCCATCCATTTTCATTCTCTCTTACTGCTGAGTAATATTCCATCATGTATATATACCACAGTTTCTTTATCCATTCATCTATCAAAGGGCATCTAGGTTGGTTCCACAGTTTAGCTATTGTGAATAGAGCTGCTATAAATATTGAAGTGGCTGCATCACTGTAGCATGCTGTTTTTAAATCTTTTGGGTATAGACTGAGGAGTAGGATAGCTGCATCAAATGGTAGTTCCATTCCAAGTTTTCTAAGGACTCTCCATACTGCTTTCCAGATTGGTTGTACCCATTTACAGTTTCACCAGCAATATATGAGTGTGCCTTTTCCCCCACAACCTCGCCAACACTTATTGTTCGTATTCTTGATAATTGCCATTCTGACTGGCATGAGATGATATCTTAGAGTAGTTTTGATTTGCATTTCTCTAATTGCTAGAGATGTTGAACATTTTTTCATATGTCTGTTGATTGATTGTATATCTTCTGAGAAGTGTCTGTTCAGCTCCTTGGCCCATTTATTGATTGGGTTGTTAGTTTTTTTGGTGATAAGTTTTTTGAGTTCTTTATATATCCTGGAGATCAGTGCTCTATCTGATGTGTGTGTGGCAAAAATTTGTTCCCAGAATGTCGACTCTCTGTTCACTTCATTGATTATTTCTTTTGCTGAGAGGAAGCCCTTTAGTTTGAATCCATCCCATTTATTGATTCTTGATTTTACTTCTTGTGCTATAGGAGTCTTGTTAAGGAAGTATGGTCCTAATCCTACATGATGAAGATTTGGGCCTATTTTTTCTTCTGTTGGACATAGAGTCTCTGGTCTAATTCCTAGGTCCTTGATCCACTTTGAGTGGAATTTTGTGCATGGTGAGAGATAGTTTCATTTTGCTGCATATGGATTTCCAGTTTTCCCAGCACCATTTGTTGAAGAGGCTATCTTTTCTTCAGTGTACATGTTTGGCTCCTTTGTCTAGTATAAGATAACTGTATTTAAGTAGGTTTATCTCTGTGTCTTATATTTTATACCATTGGTCTACATGTCTATTTTGGTGCCAGTACCATGCTGTTTTTGTTACTATAGCTTTGTAGTATAATCTGAGGTCAGGTATTGTGATGCCTCCTGCTTCACTCTTCTTGCTAAGGATTGCTTTGGCTATTCTGGGTCTCTTATTCTTCCAAATGAACTTCATGATTGCCTTTTCTATTTCTATAACGAATAACATTGGGATTTTAATTGGGATTGCATTGAATCTATATATCACTTTGGGAAGTATGGCCATTTTGTCAATATTGATTCTGCCTATCCAGGAGCGTGGGAGATTATTCTGTCTTCTAGGTCTTCTTCAATTTCTTTCTTCAGTGTCTTGTAGTTTGCATTGTAGAGGTCTTTCATCTCTTTTGTTAAATTGATTCTCAAGTGTTTTATTTTTTTTGAAGCTATTGTGAATGGGATAGTTTTCCTAATTTCTCTTTCAGAGGGTTTATCACTGATGTATAGAAATGCAATTGATTTGTGGGTGTTGATTTTATATCCTGCTACTTTGCTGAAATCATTTATTAGTTCTAAAATTTTTCTGGTAGAATTTTTAAGATCCTCTAATTATAGAATCACGTCGTCTGCAAATAATGATAGTTTGAGTTCTTTTCCGATTCATATCCCTTTAATTTCTTTCTTCTGTCTAATTGCTCTGGCTAGTGTTTCAAGGACTATGTTGAATAGCAGTGGTGAGGGAGGGTATCCCTGTCTAGTTCCCGTTTTTAGAGGGAATGATTCCAATTTTTCTCCATTTAGGATGATGTTGCCCTTGGGTTTAGCATAGATAGCTTTTACAAAGTTGAGGTATATTCATTCTATCCCAAGTTTTTCTAGTGTTTTCAGCATAAAAGGGTGTTGTATTTTGTCAAATGCCTTCTCTGCATCGATTGATAAAATCATATGACTCTTATCTTTAAGTCAATTGATGTGATGTATTAATGTTAACTGATTTCTGTATGTCGAACCAACCTTGCATCCCTGGAATGAACCCCACTTGATCATGGTGCACTATTTTTTGATATGTTTTTGTATGTGATTTGCCATTATTTTATTGAGAATTTTTGCATTTATGTTCATCAGGGATATTGGTCTGAAGTTTTCTTTCTTTGATGTGTCTCTGTCTGGTTTTGGAATCAGGGTGATACTTGCCTCATAGAATGAGTTTGGAAGGGTTCCCTCCTTTTTTATTTCATGAAATAGTTTGAGGAGTATAGGTATTAGTTCTTCTTTGAAAGTCTTGTAGAACTCAGCTGAGAATCCATCTGGACCTGGGCTTTTCTTGGTTGGAAGGCTCTTGATGTCATCTTCTATTTCCTTGTTTGAAATTGATCTGTTTAAGTTGTGTATGTCCTCTTGGTTCAGTTTGGGTAGGTCATATGCCTCTAGAAATTTGTCGGTGTCTTCAGGGTTTTCTATTTTGCTGGAGTATAAATTTTCAAAATAGTTTTAAATTATCCTCTATATTTCAGTAGTGTCTGTTGTGATGTTTCCTTTTTCATCACAAAGTTTAGTAATTTGGGTTTTTTCCCTCCTCCTTTTCGTTAGGGTGGCTAAGGGTTTGTCAATTTGGTTTATTTTTTCAAAGAACCAGCTTTTTGTTTTGTCAATTTTTTGAATTGTTTCTTTTGTTTCAATTTCATTGATTTCAGCCCTAATTTTGATTATTTCCTGTCTTCTACTTCTTTTTTTTTTTAAAAGCCATCCTAACCACTTTTTTTTTTAAATGTCTTTATTTTATTGCTTTGTATGTGGTGCTGAGGATCAAACCCAGGGCCTCACGCATGCGAGGCAGGCGCTCTACCGCTGAGCCACAATCCCAGCTCCTGTCTTCTACTTCTTTTGGTGTTGATTTGTTCTTCCTTTTCTAAGGCTTTGAGATGAAGAGTCAATTCATTTATTTGTTGACTTTTACTTCTTCTAATGAATGAGTTTAGTGCTATGAACTTTCCTCTTAGCACTGCCTTCATGGCGCTCCAAAGATTTTGATATGTTGTATCAAAGTTTTCATTTGCCTCTAAGAATTTTTTTTTTTATCTGTTCCTTGATGTCTTCTGTTATCCATGCATCATTCAATAGCATATTATTTTGTTTCTAGGTGATGGAGTAGTTTCTGTTTTTTAGTCTGTCATTGATTTGTAATTTTATTCCATTGTGGTCAGATAGGATGCGGGGTAGAATCTCTATTTTTTTGTATTTGTTAAGACTGGCTTTGTGACATAACATATGATCTATTTTGGAAAAGGATCCATGTGCAGCTGAGAAAAAAGTGTATTCGCTCGTTGATGGATGGAACACTGTGTATATGTCCGTTAAATCTAAATTATTGGTAGTTTCATTGAGATCTATGGTTTCTTTATTAAGTTTTTGTTTGGTAGATCTATCCAATGGTGAGAGAGCTGTGTTAAAATCTCCAAGTATTATTGTGTTTGGGTCTATCTGATTCTTGTATTTGAGAAGGATTTGTTTGATATACATAGAAGCTCCATTATTTGGGGCATATGTATATATGATTGTTATGTCTTGTTGATGTATGATTCCCTTAAGAAGTATGAAATGACCTTCTTTATCTCTTTTCACCATCTTTGGTTTGAAGTCCACTTTATTTGATATGAGGATGGAAACTCCTGCTTGTTTGCGGGGTCCATGTGAGTGAAATGTTTTTTCCCACCCTTTCACTTTCAGCCTGTGGATGTCTTTTCCTGTG